>VZRM01001859.1:989725-1017862 GCA_013397955.1 Grantiella picta | reverse complement strand
TCCATGGGCTGCAGGGGGACCTCCTGCCCCCCCATGGCTTTCACCATGGCTAGCAGAGAGTTTTTCAGCTCCGGCACCTGGAGCACCTCCTCCCCCACCTTCTTCACTGATCTTGACGTTACCCATGCTGTTCTCCCTCACATATTTTCACCTCCACCTCCTCCTGCTCCAACTACAAAGAAGTGAAAGTGCGTGCCTGCCTTGTTTTGAATTTTTCTTAAATATGTTTTCACAGAGGCGTAACCAGCACCTCCAATTGGCCCAAACTTGGCCGGCAGCATGTCCATCACCTTCAGAGCCATCAGAGATTGGCTCTGCTGGACTTGATGTAAAAACTTCCAGAACTTACACTCAGGACACACAGGAGCCATCTTTGTGCCACTTCCCACCCCTCAGACACCTCCCCAGGCCTACCACAACAGCTTCTGAGGGGTCCAGATTTCTCCTAGATGTTAAAAATACTTTACTGATGTTTTGAGCCAATCAAAACCACCACACTCAGTCAGTGATTCACTATAAAATTGAGTGTAGAAAGTTTTCCTTGCTATGCTTCTGAAACCCACCAGCTTTGCTTCCTGAGAACAAAAACCTGGGAGAATTGTCAAAACTTTATCTAGCTCAGCTGGGCTGGTTGTGCAGAGTTATATCTGGGGTTACTGGTGGCCATCTCATAAACAATGACAGACACAGAGAGCCAAAAGAATATAATGAACTTAAGCGGCCAGAATCCATCCCAGCAGTATTCAGCTCTTCCAGTGTGAATGCTGTTTCAGCTGTTAACCTGAAAATACAAAAGAGTAAAAAATAATAACAAAATTGAAGATGTTTAGTTTAAAATCTACCCACAAAAATCAACATTTTGGTTTCCCAAATACTTTTTATTTGTACAAACTCTGCCATTCAATTGGGCTTTTAATGGGGAGAGAAGACAAAAGGGAGCAAGGAGGGACCTTTCACTTGTAGGCTAAAGAAAGCAGACTTTTCTTCCTTCAGGCTGCTTTATGGTGTTCCCATTCACTTAGAAATTCAAAGGATAGAGTTTGTGTTGAAGAGACAAACATCTCACCCAGGTTCAGCCTGTCTACCTGCCTTCAGCCAGCTCCCTGCCTGAAGTACGTTTAGAACAGCTGTCCTCTTCCAGTCTCAGGTTTGCTGAGAGTTTTCCACTCCAGCTACCTGTCACTATGCATCCCCTGAGGCTACTGGCACCCTACACTGTCTGACTGACTGCAGTAGCTCTCTAACCCACTCTAAGGGCAAAAAACCATAACAGGTTAACTTCAAAAGTTTAAATAGGAAATAATGACTAGTTTTACTTAAGCATATTTTTGTTTTGCCACAAGGAGTTCAGTAGGTAGAGTGGAAGAGAGGCAATCTTTTTCAGCAGGTGAAAAGAGAGCAGCTTTAGATAAGGTTTATTTTTCTCTAACACAATAGCTTAAGGCATAATTTTGTTTACTACATAAGAATCAAAACCAAACATTCGTGAAAGCAAACTATACATATATCCCAGTGTACTGGGTTTACATAGCCAGGTTTTGGTGGTGGAGAGGGGTTAGAGGAGTGACTTCTGAGAAGTTGCTAGAAGTTTCTTCCATGTCCAGCGGAGCCAGTCTGTGGTAGCTCCAAGACAGATGTGCCAAGGCTGGGCCAGTTAGAAATGGTGGTAATTCTTTTGTGATAACATATTTAAAAAGGAAAAAAAAGTTATTGCACAGATTTAATTGCAGCCAAGTGTATTAGTGTGAAAACAAACCAGTGGGAGATCACAAGTCAGGATTATAATTTAATAAGAAAATTTAAAAAATAACTGCAATAATACAAGGAAAAACACTGACAAAGTCAGATGCAACCTGACACCCAGTTAGGGTGGTGGTAGCAGTCCAAGTGAAGTAGTTCAGTTGAAGCAGTAATCCTGTAGAAGGTCTGGTCTCCTCTTAACTATCCAGTGGTAGCTTTTGTCCTCTGGGAACCCAGTAGACAGGGCTAATTTAGGCAGTTCCAAGGCCAGGTTATATCCATGTGGGAATGCTTGGCTCCTCCCTCCTGGGCAGAGCATCTCACAAAAGGATGAGATAAGTCCATGAGTCATGCAGTGGGTCCTTGATGGCCCATTGACTATTATCAGGGGTGGGTCATTAGCAAGTGATAACAGCTGATGGCCAACAGCTTGTGGTAATAGAATACTAAATACATCTATATTGTAACCTAGGACACCAAGGAAGAGCTGAGTGAGAACATGTGAGAGGAACAACCCTGCAGAAACCAAGGTCAGTGGAGAAGGAGGTGCCCCAGGCGCAGGAGCTGAGGTTCCCCTACAGCCCGTGGTCAGGACCATGGTGAAGCAGCTGTGCCCCTGCAGCCCAGGGAAGATCATGGGTGTGCAGAGATTCACCTGTAGCCCATGGAGGAGACCCAAGTTGGAGAATGCGGATGCCTGAGAGAAGGCTGTGACCCCATGGAACACCCATCTTAGAGCAAGGCCCTGGCAGGGACCTGCAGACCCATGGAGAGAGGAGCCCACCCTGGAGCAGGTTTCCTGGTAGGACTTGTGACCTTATGGGGGACCCCCATTGGAGAAGCCTGTCCTTGAAGGATTGCACCCCTTGGAAGGGTGACCCATGCTGCAGCAGTTTGTGAAGAAGCATGGTCCATTTCTCCCGTTGGAACAGTTCATGGAAGACTGCCTCTTATGAGAGTGACACCACACTGGAGCAGGAGAACAATTCCTCTCCCTGAGTGCCAGCAGGAACAAATGTAAAGAACTGACCATAGCCCCCATTCCCGTGTCTCCTTGTGCTGCTTAGAGCTCAGAAAGGGTTGAGGTGGAGGGGATTTTTTTTAAGGCTTGTTTTACTTCTTGTTATCCACCTCTGATTATGTTAGTAATAAATTCAAATAAAATCAAGCTGAGTCTGTTTTACTCATGGTGGCAATTGGTGAGTGATCTCTGCCAGTCCTGGTCTCAACCCATGAACTCTTTGTTATATTTTTTCCCCCTGTACACTTGTGTAGGGGAGTGATGGAGTAGCTTTGGTGGGTACCTGGCATCCAGCCAGGGTGAACCCACACTTGGGATAAGTGATCCCAGCACCCTCATCCAGCATCTCAAAATCTTGCTAGAAGAACCCAGGCTACAGGTTGGCTGATAGTCCTACCACGCCATAAGGTTTTCACTATACTTAACCAAAGTGACTGAAAGTGTGTTTCACACACCCTCATTGAAGAGAGATAGAATTACAGTAGGCTGCATGGTGAAAAGATAGCACAGCTATTAGAGAGTTAGCAAGAGGATCCTCCTTGTGCACTTTGTGTATTACTCCAGCCTTATAAAAGATTGTTTTTCTGAACTTCATGCAATTTTTAGAAAGGCCAGTTTTGTTTGACTTTTGGAAGAAACAGATTTCAACATGTGTCAAGTACTTTTAAACAAAATTCATCAGAAAGGATAACCTTAGACCTCCATTCAATTTCTTAACATGCAGAGACCCTTTGATTCTAATGATACCACTGTGAAATTGTATTTTGTATAATTTCCAGGAGTAAAGTATAAATATTTCCAGCAAAGCATTCTCAATGTAAGTTTTGTTTTCTTAGTATGTTTCTTCCTTTCTGAATCTTGTTCCTGTCATAGGAAACCTTTTTTGTTTTAATGGAATAAACAAAATGGATGGATTCCACAAATTTTTATTTCACCCACTCTGCAAACTCACAAAACCATAATATAAGGCATTTGTGACAAAGCCTCAAGAATAATGTCTGAGAGCCCCTTGCTACAGTATCATCCAAGAATACTATTTCTGTCACTTCCTGTTTCTCACCATGCTGAAAAGAATTGTAAACATGACATTTCTCCTACTATTTGTGCACTTCTAAATTCTGATCTCAGCAGGAGTCAGGAAAAGCACAAGTCCACAAACCTAACTGCTGCACTGTAAGGGAAAATGAGATTCAGCACAAATGACCATTTCATTGATTTAGTTTTATATTTACATACAAAATATTGTACAAAATATTCAAGGCTTAGAAGGAATTTTCAGAACATGTGGCCTATTTCTGACATCTCTTTTACTATAGGGTGAAACAGAGCCTAGATGTGTTTATTTCTTTCCACTGACTACAAAGTTATGAGCAGCTCTGTTGTACGTTTTCAGATGTATCCCTTTGGTCAGCTAAACCCCTTCTTCTTTGCTTACCTGCAGGCAGAAACATCAGTCCCTTGATTGATTTTTGCCTTTATGCATCTTGTAATGACCATATTGCATTGATTGAAAAAGACACTTCTATTTTATGTACATAATACATTTCAAATACTGAAGAACTTATGACACCCCACTTACTCAAGAGCTAAAGAAAATGTCTAACCTCCACTAAGAAGGCTCCATCCTGCAAACCAATACACATATTAACTGTGCCACTTTTTCTGTACCACAGTCACAGTAAGAGAACCATATGATTTTTCCATTTGGAAAAGGCCTCTAATTAGGATCATTGAGTCCAACCTTTAACCCAGCACTGAAAATCCACCACTAAACCTTGTCCCTAAGCATCATATCTCCATGTCTTATAAATGCCTCCAGGGATGGTGGTTTCACCTCTTCCCTGGGCCTCCCATTCCAATGACTGGCCACCCTTTCAGGGAAGAAACCTTTCCTAATATCCAATCTAAACCTCCACTGGCATAATTTCAGGCCATTTCACCTTGTCCTATTGCTTATTACCTGGGAGAAGAGATTGACCCCTGTCTCGCCACAGCCTCCTTTCAGGCAGCTGTAGAGAGGGGTAAGGTCCCCCCTGAACCTCCTTTTCTCCAGGCTAAACAAGCTCAGCTCTCTAAGACACTCCTTATAAGACTTGTGCTCCAGACCCTTCACCAGCTTTGTTGCCCTTCTCTGGACTTGCTCCAGCACCTCAATGTCCTGTTGGTAGTGAGGGACCCAAAAATTAATACAGGATTCAAGATGTGGTCTCACCAGTGCCAAGTACAGAAGGGTGATCATTACCATGGCTTTGCTGGCCACACTATTGCTGATAATAGCTATGTTTCTATTTGTAATTGTTATTTGCTTAGAAATAAAGACATTGTATGTTTATTGTGCTTGATTCTCTCTGTTTTACATGGCTTCAATGCCAAATTCAATTCCACATTGTGAAGAAGAGTCTTAAATATATTTGACATAATGTATGGTATAATCTCTAAATAAAAATGTCTTCACAAACTCATTTAAGTGTAGTCAGAAAAGTGACCCAAAGAAGAAAATATGGGTTTATGACTGACAGAACAAAACTGCAAAAAATTGACTCTTGTAAAAGATGTTAGGAATGGCCACACAGTGTGTGTTTAGTCATATGGGTCTACTTCTGCAACTCCTGGTAATCAAAGAAGAAATTTCTGTAAAGCAGGTCTTCTCCATTTGAAAGTACATTCCTCTGCACAGCCTGTCTACTATAAGAGAAGGGCTTCTGCTGAGTTTGTTACCCCATGCTTAACTGGTAGCAACTTGTGGAAGCAGCTGTGCTGTAAAGGTTTAGGAAGATAAAATCTGGGTGAAATGCTCTTAAAAATCATCATTGCTACTGAATGATTTATGCATAAAAATAATGACTGTATGTTATACTAAACAATAAAAGACTGGTCAATTAGGAAAGGACTCTGGTATTCTTGGGAAGATTTGAATGTTATCCAAAGGCAATCCGTGGAGTTGACTGCTGGCAATTTAATTGCAAAACACATTTCCGTGGTAGATCAGAAATAGAATGCTTGAATTTGTACAAGTTAATTCCTGCTTGAATTTACAGTGCACTAGGACAGATGCTTCCTCCTGTTTTTGTAATATGAATAAAATCCTGAGCTGGAAAAGGGAAAATAATAAAAAACGCTTTTCCAATGTTTTGTATTTGTTTGTTTGTATAAAGGTAATGGTAACTTTTTAAGAATATTTTTAATATATAAGTAAAGCAACTGTTCTGCAATGATAAAGGACCAAGCTGCCTTGGTAATTTTATTCCTGGTGATATTACAGCCACCAAATTAGTAGAGAAAACTGACTGCATTTCTTAAACATGTGGAGGGAAGTCACATGCAGTTGGAATGTCTCTGCAATCTGGGTTTGCATTCAATCATCTGACTTCAGCTGTAAGTTTTCCACTAATAAAAGTTCAAATGTTTCAGATTGGCTTCTGTTACAAAAAATGCACTAAAATCTTGGCGGTGGTGACATTCGTGGGCATGGAAATATGCTTTATATTACCATAAATTTCTAGAAAATGAAAACACTTAGAAGTCTTTTGCCCCTTACTGAATTTTTAAACTGTTGTTTGTGGGGATTTTTGTTAAAAGTGCCTGTATATCTTAAATATATTGAAGAAATATAAGATATACAGTTTGGATATAATATTTTAGCTTGAAATCCCATGTTGATATCAAATAGTAATTCTTGTAAGACAATTAGGATGAATTTTACTGATGTGAAAGTAATCTCAGAGTATTTATTCTTGAGTGATTTGTTATTTTGCATCTTCAGTGTTGGAGTACCCCATTTAATACATATGAGAAGGCCAACTATGAAGATCAGTTAACGGTTTTTAGTATTTTCAAAACAGAATGAACATTTATGTTCCAAGACTAAAATTACCCTTTATTAAATATGATGCATTCAATTTTTCAAATTTCCCTTGCTTTACAAATCTGCTTTTAATAGAGGAAGTGACACATTGGTCGGACATTCAGTGGTACCTGTAGCACATGCCACTTACAACTTTCAGGTGTCAAAAAAATGGCTCTGCAATGGAATGAGCTCTACAATGCCCCAGTTCCTGGTTTCTCTGATCAGTCCACTTGTTTTTATAGGATGCTTATGATGTTTCTCAGTTTTTGAGGTAGGCCTTTGAGTTCAAAATGACTACAAATAGTGCAAGATATAAGACAGAAAGACATTTAAATACGGTGTTAAAAAGAGAGTCATCCTAAATATAAACCAAACCTGAGCAAACCAAAAAAACTCAAGCAAAAAACCACTCCCCAGAAACTGATCCCAAAAGCAAAGGAAAAACAACAACAACCATAAAGTCCAACATAAACAAACCCCCAAACCAACCCAACAAAACTTGTTTAAATTTCTCCATTTTTTTCCAATTACAATCTGAAGATCTGATCCAGTAAAGGTCTTAATTATGTGTTGAATTGATAATTTCCATGAGATTATGTATACGATTAACCACTTTGATATATCCAAGACTTAATCTGTAATAGTTAATTTTTAGTGTGGTGTGTTTGTACCATGGCCAAAAGTAGTCTAACTATCATATTTAATTTTTAATAATATTAAATTTAATTTTAATTTAACTATCATATTTAATTAAACATGGAGACTGCACTAAGAATCCTAAGAAAGAGCTATAGAAAGAATTTATTATCAAAACCTGTCGAATATTTTCAAGTAAGTTTTCAAGCTGTAAATACAGAAGTATATAAGGTTACTGTAAACTTATTGTGGAGCATTTATTAATTGGTTTTTCTAAAATAAAAATGATCAGCATAGATTCAAATACAAGAAACAGATTGAAAAATATATAATAACAATTTTCCTCTGTCTATATGAAGAGAAATCTTCCCAAGGTAATCAAGCATTGTTTAACTGGCTGGAACTGATTGCCTAAATCACTATTGATTAATTATCTTACTACTTTCATTACATCAAAAATTATCTGATATGGATTTTATAAAAGATTCATTGTATCCTAACTGCAGAGAAATTTCACTTTCTACAGAAAGAAATCCAACATGAAGCAATACAAAATAGCTAATGAGATAATCAAAGATCAGAAGTTAAAATCTGATTTAAAAAGTGAAAATGTAATTTTCAGGTAAGCTAGCAAAATCAAGCCCATCCCCACAGAGGCCCAAAAATTTTCCCATATCTACCAGAAACTGATGTTCAGTCTTTGACCCAGTCCCTTTCTCATTGTTGTAAACCCATCTGGAGTGTTATTGTTTTATCTTGTGGATCCCTTCCAACTCAGCATACTCTGTGATTCTATCTTCTTATGCTCTTTCCCTTACATTCTAGTATTCTCCAATTCTTCAACACTTTGGAATTTTATATTATATGTTTGATACTTGAAAGTTGGAAAGAAAACACAAATTGCAACCCAGTAGACTACAGTTCTCACACTTTCCTGGCATATGATTGTGATTTCATGAGTAGTGTAAGTGTATGTGAGCTTTCTATATCTTCACAGTATTAATTTAAGGGCAAAACTCCAAAACATCAATATGAGAAATAAACTGCAGGTCAACATGGTGATCAAAAGCAATAATGATGATCAGCAAAAGCTGACTCCCACTGGCATTTGTTTCATATTGAGAAATTCCATCAGTGTGTTGTAGTTTTAACTTTCAAACTCATGAAAGGTCTAGAAGAAAAAGTACAAATGTATTGGTGAATTTGTAGTGAATTTCCAAGCAATATCAATTTGCGAAAACCAGACAACACAAAAGATTACAAAGAAGTCCCAGAGTTGTTAGCGAATGCATAGAGAACAACGTTGGTGAAGTTTAAGTTGACAGATATAAAAAAATATTTCAAAAGCCTTGCACTACTGCAGAAGAGAAATTGGAAAACAGGAATGCCAAAAGTAGCTCTGAGATTATATCAGACAGCAAAATAAGTATAGGAGTTCACATTATGATATGGAAGAAAATCACCAATGCAATTTTAAAATGCCTCCATAGAGAAATCATGCTATGGAGGAGGAATGTAATACCTATTTATCTTACCCTGTGGGATACATACCTTGGAGAGTTAGTTAAAATTTGTGGGCTGTGTTATCAATTAAAAAAAATGTAACTGGCCTGTTTACAGAGATAAAAAAAAAAAGGAAAAACAAGATTACATTGAAAGCAATGACACTATTCACTCAGTTTAAAAATTCTTAAAGTTCTGATATTCATTTCTAGATGTGGATGAAATCTTGTGGTTGAGATTTTATTTTCTAGAAATATTTTTTATGGAGAATGATAACATTTTTCAGAAATATATGAAAAATGAAAATTTTAACTAATTCTAATGTGTTTATAGTGAGAGAAAGATTATGTGGAAACAGGAACACACCAACAAATAAACCCATCTTTAGAAATTAGTCTTTTTAGTTGACATCTTTATTTTCTCAGTGTCTATCCTCTGAACTAAAAAATAATTCCTCTGCTTAGTACCTTGCAACAGAAAATCCTGAAAGAGTCCCATAAACATATTTTATAATCCACTACTCTGATGAGAATAGGCATGATGACATATTACAAGTACTAAAGGTGCATCAACATCTGAGAATTAGATGTATGATGCTGATTAAACAAGAAGGTTAGAATTTGGATTCAAAAACAGATATTAAAGCATGAAAATTAGGTCAAAACAACAGAAAAAAATTGGCAGAAACAACCAATTGGTGGTTCAATGGTGTCTGAAGGTAAGAACTATGATCAAGTGTATATGGATAAAACCTAGCACACTCTACAGAAAAATGTGGATATAGTAATTAAAAAAATAAATTTCAAGAAAATTCCCTTGGGAACATTTAAAATTAAATTATCTGCAACACTGGTGTCTTTGTGGTGAATGGCAGTTCTTGCACTGGATAGAAAAGGAACAAAAAGACCTTTTTCATTATAGATGTCTGGGTTTGTGTAAAGAAAAATTCCTTTAAAAAGTTGGGCTTCCTCAAGAATGTGATGTCTGTCGTCAGTATTACAGGGAGATTGTTTCCCTTCCT
Organism: Grantiella picta; assembly: GCA_013397955.1. NCBI lineage: Eukaryota > Metazoa > Chordata > Aves > Passeriformes > Meliphagidae > Grantiella > Grantiella picta. The sequence goes on along the minus strand of VZRM01001859.1, from coordinate 1,008,094 downwards.
CACTTACTATTCAGTCAGTGTGGCAAATAATTTAAATGCTTGTGTAATTGATGCAAGATTGTGAAATGGATGCAGCCATAGATGGCTGTGCTGCAGAAAACAGGATGGGAAAAACACAAATGAAAACCAAACACCATGTCTGGATTATGTTGTAGATACACATGGTAGTTTGTATATCTGAGAAGAGGAGGAGGCAGAGAAATCAAGCTGATGAGGGCAAATTCCTCAAATAAACAGGAAGAGGTTGTGGTTTCACCTGAGGGGGAAGGGAGTACCTTGGCTTCCCTGGGCTAAAAAACTTAATTCATCACTGCCCAGTATGCCCTGTGAGCATGCTACTTCATATGGCATTGGTGAAGAAACATCAGGGACAAAACACATTACTGGCAACATTACAGTGTCATGTCAGTTCACTGTCCCTCTGTCCTCGGCACCAGTGAGGCCACACCTCAAATTCTGTGTTCAGTTTTGGGTGCCACTGCAAGAAGGACATTGAGGTGCTTGAACGAGTCTAGAGAAGGGCAATGCAGGTGGTGAAGGCTCTGGAGCACAAGTCATGTGAGGAGTGACTGAGGGAGCTGGCATTGTTTAGACTGGAGAAAAGGAGGTTCAGGGGTGACCTTATTGCTCTCTAAAACCACCTGAAAGGAGACTGTAGTGAGGTGGGAATCTGTCTCTTCTCCCTGGTAACAAGTGACAGGATGACTGGTAACGCCCTGACGTTGTGCCAGTGGAGGTTTAGATTGGATATTAGGAAAAATTTCTTCCCTGAAAGGGTGGTCAGTCATTAAAGCAGGCTGCCCAGGAAAGTGGTGAATCCACCATTCCTGGAGGTATACAAAAGGCATGTGGGTGTGGAGCTTGGGCATCTGGTTTGTTGGTGAACACAGTGGTGCTGGGTTAATGGTTGGACTGGATGAACATAGGTATAATTTCCAATCTTAACAATTCTACGCTTCCGCTCAAGCAAGAACAATTAGAAGCACTTTTTTTTTTTTGTGAATTTGTTTTGATTTACAATCCTTAAAGCTGGTTCTTTCTGGATGTTCAGCTCCTGAATAAATATTTAGGCACCTTATAAATGGCAAAACTGTTTACTATGTTGGATTTCAGTCTGCTGTCTAAACACTATGTGTGGGATATACAGCTCAGGGGTCATGGAAGTGAGCAGCTGAAAGGAGAACTAATCGTGCCTTGATCTGGCTGCTGCTGGACAGGTTGGGGTGAACACCTTGGAGGGGTGTAAGATACTCTGACAACAGACAGCAGCCTCATAATGAAGCTTTACTCATAACAAGGAAGTTAGACTCTCGGAAAGTAGAAGGAAAAGAAAGGGCTTACCTTACAAAGATATTGTTACATAGTAAGAGACAGTGTCTCTTCAATAATTTAATTTATTGTGCTGTAAAGGGCTGAACTTCCGGCATATATTTCTGTATTTCTGTGTTCTGTATTTTCTGCTTAAATTTAGGGAGTGAGAAGTTGTTTGGGATTTTTTGGTTTTGTTTGATTTAAACAAGCATATTTTTAAATATCAAACAGTGTCATCTGGCACAATAATTTCAAAAGAAAAGCAGGGAGTATGTAGCTCCACTCTGGTCACTATAGGATACTATCACATCTCAGTGAAAGTTTTCTGATATTTATATGTTCCAAGTAGTTATGATTAAAGTTGGCTTTCCTGTAATTTGTGAATCCTAAGCAATTAAAAAAAAATTAGATGCATTTTCATCAAATGAGTCAAAGTTGATTTTTGAACCCTTCTCCAAGTATGTACATTTGAGATACATTGAAGTCAATTTGAGAGGTCAATTTTTATTTGCTACCATTAATGACAAAATGCAGTGGTTTTTACTCTTGAATCACCTTTCCATCCATTGAATAGTACAAAGTCAATTTCATGAAGACCTCTGACTAATATTGCTGAGCAAGTGTAGAAAGATTTAACACTATCATCTCCCAGCATGTTCTGCACTTCACCTGTCAGTCACAGCTTCCTTGGCAGAAGTAACAGAAGGCAGCTTGTGAATCATTCAGCAGCGAACACAACTAAAGCACCACTCTGTGACATGGAACAGTTGAAATAAAAGGATGTAGTAGGTTTTGGCTTCCTTGCTAGGAGAGACTGCAGCTTTTGGTGGTGCAGAGATATGGATGCAATAACAGCTTAGAACCCTACAGTGGACTTTGCCTGAGGCATTCTCTTCCAGGATGGGTCTGATTCCTTTGAGTTGCAGAAAAAGAGCAGCCTAAGAAGCTCCTAAATGAATCCTGTGCTGGCCTACACTAAGGTGGGCAAGAACTAGGTAGGAGTGAACTTGTTATGGTGCAAATAGCTCTGCTTTCAATTTCTGCAAAATAAGTTTTCATGCTCATGATTATTCTGCTGCATAATTTCACAAGCAGCAAAGAAACTTCTCCACAAGTTCTTTAATAGTGACTTTGTGTGAAAATCCATCATTTTTTGTTCATGGTGGTTGATAAATCTCCTGGCTCACATAGTGGCGTTGGTATATCTCTTTTTTTGAAAAGACCATAATTTTTAACACATGTGAGTGACTATCATTTTAGCAAGCTGTTTGCTTGAAAAATGAGCATTCATTCCCAAAATGCTCAAAATAAACTTCCTTAGCGAAGTACTTGTGAAGAGTGAATAAGAAGGGCACACGTGCAGTGAAGTCACTGGTGGATCAAAATTTGTCTCGAATGTTCTTCAGAAAGAAAAAAGCAAGTGCTTGGAGATTTCCAGGTAGAAATAAGCATTCTTGATCCTCAGAGAGTAGCAGTTGCAGTGAAACACAGCAGTAGGCATACACATATATATAAATATTCAAAGCCAAGGCAGTGAGTTAGCCATCTGAATCTCATTGAAGATAATGAGGAACACGTGGTCAAATCCCTGTTTGCAACATGGAAAATTTATCCTAGTAGCTCTACGTAACATGAAAAAAATGTTAAATGATGAAACATTGCAGCTTTTAAAGACTTTTTAAATGCAAAACACATCTTAGTCAAGTTACTAAAAAATTGTAAAAACCCCATAAACATCTAGGCTCTGCTTAAGGAAACTGTAACAAACATCAATCACTGTAATTTAGAAAGATAATCTCCATTTCATGTTAATGAACTAGACAGAGGATGCTTTACTGTCTATTAGGAATATATGCTGCTTGTGTCTCCTAGAAAAGATACAATGTAGGAACTCTGAGAAATTTTGGCTTTTGTAGAGTTTGCAATTACAAGAGGATGAAAAAGAAAATGCCATCAAGTCACAAATTCAGCAAGGGCACCTAAGCAGCAATCATTTACCCCCAGAATTACAAATCAGTTATAAACTGAGTGCTTAAATCACTAATGACAAGCACATTTTTTAAGGCTGACATAGGCACAGACACCAGCTGCAGGAGAAAATACTGTAAGTTAAAAAGGATCATTATGTAAATGCAAGACTAAGGTGAAAACTCACCCTATTGGAATGATGCAGAGTTTGAAGAAGTGAAATGACTAAAAGTGTGAAATTTTGGTTGTTCTGTGTGTGCTGTATACTATTCTACCTTTTAAATGTCATTCTTTCAAGACTTTGGAAGAGAAAGAAGCCAGAAAACTCTTGCTCTTTCTTTTGTTTTTATTGTAGTGTGAGGAGAAACCCAAATTTTGCGGGACAAAATGGATGATTATCACAGCTTGGAACAAGATAAGTAAAAACATGAAGTAGAGGAGTACATCTGTGTGTGTCAATCAACAGACAGTCTTTAGAACGAGTCAAACGAAAGAATATATGGAAAGTGAGAAAAGCCCCACAACTGTGGATGAAACTTCCCTTGTGCTCATTTCTATCACAATTCAAAACTGACGGACACTGCAGCAGAGTTCATGACATATCAATTCATCTGAATTGGAGCATGAGTTTTCCAGCATTCAGGCTGGAATCTGTATAAGTTTCTCAAAGAGAAACTGATTCCCAGCAGTTTGGATCCTTAACCAGGCAATGCCTGTAGGTTGTGATTGCTTTTAACTTCAGCAGGAAGATCACCTCATGCTTAAACAGAGACATGAGTGCTGTGCAAACCATGTAAAACCAAGACCATTTCAAAAATGTGCAAAGTTTTAGGGCTTTTCCCACAGAATTTTATGAGATATTTATGGGTTTTCATTTATATACTGATCCCTGGATAGACTTTCTTGTCCTCTTTGTACACTAACAGCATAAAAGTTCACATCATGATTTTAATTTTAAATCCGTTCAATCTCTGATAGTGTGACTTTCATCATGCAAGCATGCAATCAGTTTATAGATGCAATCACACACACATATATATATATATATATATATGCTATGCACTTCAGCCACAAGGAAGTTTAAAGACAAGGAAATTTGACTGCCACAGCCTTTCTTCTTGCAAGGCAAAGCCCTTACAGTTTTGTCACTTTGGTAGACAAGAATCAAATTATATTCCTGGGTGGTACAAATTTGGATCTGGAGTCACTCTGAGGAGTGATATTTTGATGAACTTTTTAATTTCTCTGAATATATTAAAAAGTTACATCAGACAGAAAGCACTATTCATGCATATAACAATGCACATCTGATTGTAAAATTCTTATTGGAACATAGGTTTAATTATATAAGCCATAAGCAATGCACTAGTTTGTCTGACACCCTTTGTTTTGTATTTAATAATTTTCATATATCTGGTTCTACTCCTCTGTTACTCTCCATTTATAAAAGAGAAGCACTTTGTCTACAAAGTGATTTTTTTTCTTTTTTAATTTAATACTTTTTCCTTTAGCCTATGAGTTCATCATATTCAAAAAGAAAGAGTGTTTGAAGTGTGTTGGGCTGAAGCTGTGAACTGTTTGGATACATGATTGTGGATTTGGTGGGAAACCTAATATTTTTCTTAATCAGATGGACTATGATTTTTTCACTTTGCTTTGGCAGATGCCTCCCACTGCAGTGCCTGTATGCTTTCCCATAATTACTCACTACCAGTTGTAAAGTGTTGGTCTTTATTTTGAAATTAGGTTTCCATATTGCATGTAATATAAGATGTAAAATTACAGAGTGCTGAAACTGATGTAGGAGTACATTTAATCTTTGACCTATACAATAAACTGTTGCTTTGAGACTACAAAAATTCATTTAGGCCCCAGGTTATTGTCAGGGAGGCATGTCAGACAAATAAACAAATGAAATTTTTGTGCTGAGTGTTTACACAATGGCTAGATATTAGCTTTGTTTCCTGGAAATATTTAAAATCTTCCTCACTGCCTTTCACTTCTTCTAAATAGGATTTTGAAAATCTCAGTCACTGAAACAGAAACATGCACGTGATTTCATACCACACTGACAAGGATTTGATTTCTTTCCATTAATAGAAGTTAAAGCTGTCAACATCTTTTCTCTTGAAAAATATCTCTAGTTAGAACACTACTCTCACGTTTTTTCAAAATCTCCTTTTTCATTTTATTCGTACTTTTCTAAGCATTCAGAAATCAATACTTTCCTTTGGTAACTGGGTACAACAGAAAAAGCCATAGGATGAGAAAGATGAAGAAAATGGTTTATTAGACATAAAATAGGAGAAGTCTACTTAAGCCATGAAGGAAACTCATCCTACAGTTGCCAATTAAGTGGGAATAAGACCTTGTACCTCTGTTAATGCATACATATTGCACGTACAAATGTATTTGGTGTCTTTGACCATGCCCTAAGTTTTATGAATGCTAAAAAATCATGCTTTAGCCTGGTATGCTTGGGCTATCCAGACAGAGTGATCTGAGTCCATAGCACTGTCTAAATCAGTGATATCTGAGTCACTGTCATTTACTATCTTGTTTTTTTTAATGTATTTTACCAGGATTTTAAGACCATAAGACAACTCTATGGTCTAACATTAACTTCAGCATAATATGGACACACAGACAAAAAATTTATTTACTGTCTTGATCTTCTATGAACTGAGATATGAAAGCTGGTAAAAGTTTATAGATTGCAGATGGGAAACACTTTGGCTATTGCAGAAAAGATTCTGCAGTACATATGCAAACCAACATACATTTCCAGATCCAGCAAATACCAGGAGACGTATTTATGCAGTGTTACATGGTTACTTAGTGATAAGACTCTGAACACAGCTCTAGTGCCTTTATGAGTTTCCTGTGGTGTTGATTTCTCCTGTCTTTCCTCTTTTTTTGCTTATGGTTGGTTGGTTTGGTTTTTGTTTTTTTTTTATTTTTCTGGTGGGTTGTTTTTTGTCCAGAAGAAATAAATATAGGCATAATTATCTCTGTTGATCTGTATTTTGGAATTCTTCCACATCACACTGAAATGAGCCAAAAGACTTCCACTGAATTCTGCAAGTCCCTCAGTAGGCTCTGTTTCTCTTCATTATATCACATCTGTTAATGTCTTTTATTACTCTGGACCACTTTTTAATGCATGCTTATTACAGTTTCTCATAAAAATAATATTTTCAAACATTTTGCTTACCTGACTACCACTGCACATCAAAATCTATCTGTCTGTATATCATCTATCTATCTATCTATCTATCTATCTATCTATCTATCTATCCTATCTATCTCATCCAGGGCAACTGTACTCACAAATTGTCACACAAATCAAGACAGCTGGTAGTCCTACTATCATCTGTGTAAACAACATTTGAATATTTGAAAATATACAGAGGACTCCTTAAGGATATCAGGATACTTGGAGGACTGATTTGTTAGCTCAGAACAAGGTAAATCTTCTTGCAAAGACATTTAGCAGGAATAGACACAACACAAACAATGGGGGTCCTACCGAATCATAGAATGTTAAGGGATTGGAAAGGATCTTAAAGATCATCTGGTCCCAATACCCCCACCATGGGCAAGGACACCTTCCACTCAGCCATGTTGCTCAAGGCCTTATCCAACATGGCTTTGAGCACTGCTGGCTTGTCCACAACCTCTTTGGGCAACCTGCTCCTTTGCCTCACCACCTTTGCAGTAAAGAATTTCTTCTGTATATCTAACCTAAATTTCCCCTCTTTCGGTTCATACCCATTACTCCTTGTCCTGTGATTACATTTTCTGACACAGAGTCTGGCTCTGGCTTCCCTTCAGAGAGTGGAAGGTTGTTACAAGGTCTCCACATAACTTTTTCTTCTCTAGCCCCAACATCCTCAGCCTGTCTTCATACAGGAGGTGCTCCTGTCCTCTTATCGACTCCTCTGGACTTGCTCCAAGAGTTCCATGTCCTTATTAGCTTAGTGGCTCCAGAGCTGGGTGCAGTGCTCCAGGTGGGGTCTCACGAGAGAAGAGCAGAGGGGCAGAATCCCCTCCCTTGCCCTGCTGACCACACTGTTTGGGATGCAGCAGCCCAGGATTCTATGCTGAGATGTAACCACATCCACATTAATGAGGCTCCCCTACTTCATCTAGGATCTCTGGGAAGAAAATGAGACTGTGTAGCTCGGAGAGCCTAACACCTTTGGGATGCACTTGCCTTATTTCATGTGAATTGAATATTGAGCAGAGCATGAATCACCTGCACTTTGTATATGTCTGGCTTTTTCTAACCATACAGAGAGGGTGCATATGCTCTGAGTGTGCCCTGAGACTGTTTGGCTGGGACCCTTGGAAGATCAGCTCCTCTGAGCAGGTTGTCCTGCTGGGAGCTGATAATAAGGGGTTCTCACACATCTTGACTCTGTCAGTAAATCCATACCAGATTATCCTAAAGATGTTATACATATGCAAAGATCCCATCCAGAAAATAAGCAGAAGAGTCAACATATTAAAGGCAGAAGTCTCTGTTTTTAATTGTTTACCTCTTTTTACAGTCTTCCCACATATCTTTCCAAGTTCAGATTTTGCAGGGTCACAACCTGAACAGTGACTTGCTTTACCTTTTGGTGGGATTCTGGCTGAATGCATTCACCTGCATTCATCTGGATACTATGAAAGGAACACCCAAAAATGTTGTAATTAACTCATCCATTATTTAAATGGTAGTGAGCAGAAGCAGACTTTTTTCTAAGGGCAAACCTGCAGGGCTTGGTATATTTTAACAAATATGGTTTAATTTCACACATTGAGTTCATTTAGTTTAGTTTTCCAGTGTCTCCTGGGAGAGGAGTATTTTAACCACATAACTGTTTCAGCAGAGACCATAATTCTGTTTGCAGAGTGTTTAGTTTAATGTAACTCAGATCTCCACAGTGCCGCTAGGACTACTGGATTACAAATGCTAAGTGAAAATATTACAATAGCATAGTATCTAGATGCATTAAATGTCACAACAGCATTCTTTCTGATTTACAAGAGGTTGTGAAAACTCACGATTAAGGTCCTAGTCTGTAATAGATATCTGTTACAAACATCAATTGTTTTGAAGCAGGAACAATTGTCTGCAGGCTGTCCAAGAGGTTCTCTGCAATTTCTTCTGGATATTCACACAAACATGAATTAAATTGGTAAGTTGCAGACACCTCTAGTGATGAAGCTAGCATGAGAGAAGTGTTATACATTAAAAAAAAAACACTTCTTACCAATGAACAATGAGAAACATCTACTGCCAGTGAGCAAAGAACAATTATTTTATAGGGATCTTAAATTGCATAATTTTTGTCTCTTTTTTAAATGCTTTTTTACATCTATAAAGAAACTGTAAGGCACTAAGATTAGCAGCTACTGCAGCAGCTTTAGAGGCTCATTGTGGTGCAGAAGTCTCCATGCTATTGAATTGACACATTTCCTTGCAGACTAAGCAAGGGCAGAATTGCTTATCATTCACCGATAGAAACAATTGAACCATGCTTTCCACAAACAGTAAAATGATCTGTCAAGTTATAAAAAATAACTGACATTACTTTTCTTAAACATCGACTAGAGACAGCTCTTAATTCCCTGGTGGCAAGTAAGGCCCACCTTCAAGATACAAATGCTGAAATCTCCCTTTAGTTTTTGGTGGACAAAGGATTTAAAGAAATGTGGTCTCCCACTCCCTGGAAAAGGACTTTGCCTGTTGTTATGAGGAATAAGAAGATGGCTATTGCCATTTTAGTAGGAAATAATACCTTGTAGACACATGAAATTAGAAAGTGATTCAAAATTCTAAAGCTCAACTTCATAGCAGTATGTCAGAATAGTCCTGGGACAAATGCCTGTAGAACTTGTTCCTCAAACTTTTCTGTGTCCATATTAAGACTCCCTTTGGGCTGGCTATTCTGAACACTAGTGGATGCCTTATTTGCTTATACTGTTTGTTTGTGTCAGTTATAGAGAGCGTACACACCTGATTTAAGACTCAGAAACTCAGTTGAGGAGTGTCCATTTGACTATCTATATTTCTGTGGAGCAGAGCATCACCTAAGTACTTTGACTCTGGACATTGATGATTCCTCTGGGTCTTTTTCAAGTCTCTCCTGAGAGACCTTTTTCACTATACCTGCAACAGAAACCATGAACTCTCGCCAAATGGACTTTCACTTATTTGCAAACAAAAGGAATAATCTTTGCTTTCTATGTCAATCCCATTAGGCAGAAGTTCTACAAACTAAAGGTGCGCTCAGTTCTGAATTCTGCTCAGCTTTAGGAAGCTTCAGTGAAGTAGTTCACTGAGAGTTCAACAGAAAAAACTTCAACCAGATGTACAACACAAGAAATATTTAGTGATAAAGGGTATGGTATTCTTTTGAATTTCAGGAATAAAAAAATCAGAGATGCACAGAAAGAGGTGAAATATGAAGAGACACATACATATACAAGTTCTGCTTCAAGGGTAGTTTTGTGGGATCTAAACAGAGTTATGAGAATATTTCCCTTTTATCTTTATTTTATCCATCTTTAGGGAATAAATCAGGAAAAAATAGTACTTGATTAACATACAGAGGTCATTTATGTCAAAATATTCACCTGAGGAACAGGTTTGAAAAAGAGTAAGATCACATCTACTTACTGATTTCCACATGCAAGTTGCATATCATCAGATGCAAGATTGGCGTGCCTAATTCAGCAAGAAGTGGAATGAATTATGAGTCTTTAGCTAAGGCCTGTCTTTCCCTATAATATTACCTCCCTGATAACTTCAAAATTCTTGGTGAAATGGAGAACAGGTGTTTTGGCCTGAATAGTCCTACCAAAACTAAAGAGAGAAGTACAGTCAGTTTTGACTTTGGAGTCATCCTCAGCAGTAATAAGAGGTAAGAAACTGGAGGTGTTTGAGTAATAGGGAAACCTGCAGGAAAATTAAAAAGAAAGGGAACAAGATGATTGAACTCAGTCTTTGGAAGCAGGTAGGCCTGGATCTGAAAACTATTTTTCTAATGTAGTACATAACTGACACAAAATATTTGTTTATGTTGAAATTGTGAATTTTAAGCACAAACCCTCTATCCATGAAATGGATACAGTTCATGCTTCAAATATTATACAGAAAAATACAACCATAATCTGATATCAAACTCTTATGGTGTCTTTGTAAGAGGCTGAGTACCAGCAAAAGACAAGCCACAGCAGAAATCAGAAGCTTCACTTTTCCCCCTGCACCTTAATGAGAAGAATTTTTCCTTTTTCTTGAAAGCAAACCATAAATAAAAGAGAAATATCTATTTGCATTTGAATTTCTTAGCTTAATTAAAGACACGCCTTAACAAATTCAGTAGATTTCAAGGACAGGTTATATTAGATATACATTATTAATAAGCTAATAGAGATAGAAGTAATTTTAAAATAAGTATTTGTTATATTTCCAATAGAATCTGCAATAATGCTCAATACTGCACAAAAATACCTTCAAAATTAATGTACATTTGTAAATGTTTAAAAATGAAAATGACAGTTATTGACTTAAAATCATAAGATGTAAATAAAGGGGTGGAAAAAAAAAAAGGAGATGCAGAGATGCAAGTTCCAAGTTTCATTTCCTTCAGAGAAGGGGAAAAAAGCATTGACACAGTCATTTTGTCATGTCCAATGTAGACATCTCTGATGTTTCTGTCATGTAATGTGAAGAAGGGGGGATTTGACCATGCAAATTTGACTCTTGGAAAAGAGCTAGTTCATATGAAGAGAAGAATCATTATCTAGTAAAATCATAGTAAAATAGAATAACAGAACAATATATTTCTAGTACAAGTAATGTGAATGTGTATCTATTTTTCTGCAGAAAAACTATTTAACTGCAATGACAAAAGCCAGATAATGTAGTCAGAATTTACACTGAAGATGAAAGAGTGTGAAGCCACATTCTAACGATTAAATTTGGACAACTTTCCTTTAAACTTTTAAAGACGCTATATGGAGCCATGGAGAAATTGTCTCATTTCTCTTTCATCTCCTGAAGGCTTTTTTCCCCTGGTCTTTAGCACTATGCAGGGATTTAAGACTTATCATTATTATTTTGTAAAGCATAAAGGCAGTAAAACTTCTACTATTGCACTAAGCCTAGGATCAGAAAAGAATGAAATAATGTGTATCTGAGTATCCTTTCAATAATGCAAACAAACACTTATATTTTTGCATGTGGCAAGTGTTAGCAATTTTGCAAATGGTACGTTTCATTTACATGTGCTAGTTATAATTTTAAAATCATTAGCTATAATTTTTAAATTTCTTCTTAAAAAGGAATCCCAAGATGTTGTGAAGCAGTTCTGCAACATTGAAAATATCTGGTTTTGTCTGATTGTTCAATGCAAAGACATACCTCATATTTGATCTTTCTGTAGTCCATGCCAAGAATCCATCAGCAAAAATAAGGTTCGACATGAGAATTAAATCGCAAACAGCATTATCTCCATGTGCATAATGGATCTTTTATAAAGAGACAGAATTTCTTTTTCTTAAGACTTAGAGATATTAAGGTCACATCACAGTATGTTAAAATACACAAACCTTGATAATCTTTGGCAGATTTATTACCTACCACACACTCACAGATCTCTGTGAATCTTTGCAGTTCTTAACATGAACAGCTGGTAGTAAATAACCAAACATAAAGAGCTTGATGGAAAGAGAAAGATATCTACTTATACTCCCAGTGAGGTTCTTCACTGGAAAGCTAATCAAAGAATGATTCAAAAGAAAAGCTAAAAACAATGTTCAGTTTGTTTTTGCAGATGTTTCAACTTTCAAGCTTTAATTTATGGTGCAAATATTTCAGTAAAACAGCAAATAATGGGGTCTAAGCTTGATGAAATTTATCAAGAACTTCCAGTTTATATTTTTTAAACCCATCTGATTTAGGAAAGTTTTCTATTTGCAAATAATTCAAAGTCAGCTAGTTGCATAGGAGAAAGCATTTAACACATTACGAGGTTGAAGAAAGAAAGAAGAATAAATTGGTAGCCAAGTATTAAGTAACATTAACTAAATATGCAATTTTAGGGGGTTATATACTGGCTATACTTAAGTTGTGGAAGATTTCTGTAGGAAGCTTACTTATAGGGTCTTGCAAGAAAGTCTTTGAGAGTTTTTTAAAAGTTTTTTAAATGCAGACATCATCTCTTTGCCTGTAAGTCTTTAAACCTTGTTTACCCACAACAATCGTTGACATGAGCAGGGTGAATATTGTATTCCTAGCATGGTGCAGGGAACACATACTGTTCATAGACTGAACTCATGGCAGCCCTGTAGTGCCTGTAGAGAAGAACTGAACTGTATTTGCTATTTTTATCATTTTTGTCATTGGCACAGGATAAATTTCAGCCAGGCCCACTGAAGGAGTGGGATTTGGAGGGAGACAGTGAGCAAGTGAAGGAATCTGGGTTCCAGAAACTAGCTCTCAGTCATGTTTTGCCTTCTTTTAGGTCTTCAGAGGGATGGCAAGTATGTGAAGTCTTGCAGGAGTATGTAGACACAGTATAGCTTCATTTGGATCGTATTTTGGAGTCCTTTTTATGTTCAGCAAAACTCTGTTTTATGCAACTAATACTTTGTATCATCTGCAGTTTTATAAATGATGACTTCCTTTCCAGCTGTCTTTAAGATTCCTCATCTTAGCAAAAGCAAGACAGATCTGGGAACAAAGCTGTGTCACTATCAGAAGTGCTTAGTAGTATGGAACACTGAGTACATCTCTCAAGACTCAGAAGCAGTATCAGTTGCATCCTCTATTGCTTATACTGCCTTCAAAGATGGTACTAAATCAAGGTCAAAGTGCACATTGCTGTCTTTTATGAATTCAAGAGGTCCAAGACATACTAAAATCAACTAAAATTATAAGATGTAGATTTTCACTCTTTTGAAAGAGAAAAAGCCATAGTAAAAAATATTTTTCCAGGAGAAATAAGTTTTCTCAGAGAATAGAATATATTCCCTGGGGAACACAAGGCTCTGAAAAACTGCTTTCAATAGTCTTCTTCTCCCTTTATCCTCTGTGTTTACTATAAACTCACATCCCAAAAACAAAATAACCTTATCTGTTCTTCTTCCCTTGGGAAGACAAGAGACATTACAGATCTGGCTGTCATATAGAGCAGCCGGGTGCATTCAAGTATTAAGGTAATAATCACAGAACAAGGTGGAGTTGAACAGAACACAATAGCGCAGCAATCCCATCCACAGGGAATGGTATACTTTTGGCTCACCTACAAGGTACAGAAAAAGAACAGCTAGAAATCTTGCTACAGCTCTGCATGCTGAAAATTAAACTTCATTCTGCACTCATGTCCAAGATCACTCTCAACCTAGCTAGCTCTAAATGAATAGTTAATCAGTGGTCTAGAGTTTAAGACACTTTGTGCTGGCTGATTGCCTAGACACATTACCTGGGGAAATCATGTAACTGTGTTGGTCAATGAATCATCTAAATACAGATGGACATCTGAGTCTGAGCCTCAGACCTCAGCTCTGGTCTCAGTTCCTATGTGACTTTTACATTAGCTGAGCCAGATACTGAACTGAAATAAGCAAATTGCACTACTTTTCATCTACTGAGAATCTGACCCATTTCCTTCTGTCTTATCACCTCTCACAAAGGTTGAGAAATCAATTTCCAAAAGCATATCCACATCATCCATAGTAATATGGAGTTATGAAATTATAACCCATGACTAGGGAAACTAGACTAACATAAAGGACATTGCCATGTTTGGATCTCTAAGAACTCATCAGACAAAATATAACATACCAGAAAAAGTCCATATGGGTTTTTTTGTTTCAACAGATCTAGGAGTGGAACTGCAGATAATCTTCTTTGGATATTGAACGATTCAAAATCCTTTTTTAACAATCTTTAAAGGCAAAAATGTTACTAGTTTAATGCAAGGGAACATGACGGAACATACACATCCAGGTTGTTCTGTTTTTAGCTCTGGATATGAGGATAGTTAATCGCCTGTGCAGTTACTCTTCAGAGCAGATCAAAAGGAAAAGGCTGATACTTTGATTTTACTCAATTCAGCTGCTTGAATGCAGTTGCCTGAGTGAACAACTGGACCACTGCAGAGTGAAATCGAAATGTTTCTGTTACTACCTGCCAGTATTAAACTGGTGCACACACAAGCAAGGGCTTGTTCAGCTGGGCTGAAGTATGACTCGGTGACCCGATATCTCAGTAACAGTGAGTGTCAATATCTCTGCATCTGGGGTTGTGTAGCACATATATCAGTCCTTGTTCAGGTCTCTGCTTAGTTCCAAGGTCTGTCCTTACAAATGTAAAGTAATTAAGATGATAGAGCTAGAGGTTCATTCACTGAACCCTTTTACCATGCATTTTACTTTTTGCTGTGTTCTTTGGTTTGTATTCTGTTGCCATCTCCTCCCATGTAATGTGTCCCAGCTCAGCTCCCTGAGCACACCAAGCCATGGCTCTTGCATGCTAATTATTAGCTATTTCCTCTTACCTCAGGAATAGGAGTGAAAGAAAGAAAAATTCTGGCATCTGAACTTGTTTCACTTACTTCCTGTAAGATTTCATTATTCAGTTCCAGAGTGGAAGTGTCATTATCTTCACACAGAGAGCATCCTATGTTGAGTCTTTTGGTTCTTCTCCCAAACAGGCTTTTAAACCACATATTTGCATTCATTCCAACAGCGTCATTTTAAGCTTTTCTTTCTTCTCTCTTTCCATTCTTCATCTTTCACTTGAGTTGCTGACTCCCTGGTCATTTTCTGTTGGCAACAATAAAAGTTATATGCGTATATTAGTTGCCAGAATGATTAATTCTTCATGACTGTTTCCTCTCATCTCCATTTTAATTTTCCCAAGCCTTTCTATATGTCCCTCAATATTTCATTTTAATAATTAAAGTTTCCAAGTTGGCCTATAATGCAAAAACCATCAGCATAGTCTTTTTTTCCTCTCTCTCTCTTCCTCTTTCTTTCTCCTTGGCATGGTGGGACTCAGTATTTCTACAAAAGTCTGCCACAGACACTGGGCTCTGTGCCTTTGGGAGAGCGGAACAATGTTGGGAGTCACTGAGAAGCTGTGTGTGCCAGGGAAACCCTCTATTTCAAGTGTTTCTGTTCCACAGTTATTTTTTCCCCTCTGGATTCTTTTGATGGTTTCCAGGTCTCCCTTCTGGCATTTGACTGTTTTATTTGCTGTTACTACTAGGAAGCATCATCAAAATGGAGAAGTAAAAGAATTCTCCAATCCTTTTGGTTCAGTTCAACTTGATTTTGTGTGAGAATGAGTAGCAACAACATCTAATAAATGTGTAGTTTAATTATATCTAGACCGTGGTTAAATATACATCAAAATTCTTTAATACTGAAAATAAATCATGAAGGGGGTATTTTTTAAATCATAAATTCTTTACTAAAAGAGCAATTTTGATAATAGGTTGGCAACTGGTGCAATTATGTGATTCTCGAGTTGCTTTTCTCTGGTTTATTCTTCCATTACCAAGCACATTAGACTATGTAAATACAGGACTTTTAAAATGAAAAGCAAGATTATATTATAATTTTCAATGCAGCCACTTTATTGTCCCATTCATTATGGTGTGAGGTTTATATTTTTATGGTGTCCTGTCTCGTAGAATTGTTAGACACAGAAGGTCAGAGGTCTTGGTGGAAACTGTGAGGCATATACCAGCACATCAGCAACATCACTTTCCACCAGACTCTGAAAATAAAAGTTCTGAAAAGGATTAGTAACTGTAAGCCACCTTTTCCACTTAACTGCCATGTCAGAAATTGTTCTGGACAAAAGAAATCAATACCAAATGCCTGCAGTAAATCAAATCCTGAGATTTGATCCTGGGAAGGGGGACCAGGACATTCAACACTTTTAAGGATATTATTGATTTGCCTCAAGGAACCATATTCTAGTCTCAGTGTTCTCACAGATCTCCACATTTTCACCAGGTGACAGTTCTGGTTTCATTCAACTTTGATGTCCAAGCTGAGCAGTTTAACTTATATCCTCAGAAAGAAGCACTGAGACTGAAGATGTCTCACAACATTTATACAGTATGGGTCAGTTGTGGAGAATATAATATTTAATCATTTAATGTTTCATTTTAATATTATAAAATATTGCTGACCACCTATTAGCCACAGCTCACTTTAAAGGTTTAGATTAATTCTGACATTGGAATACCTGTGCCATTGAAAGTGTCAATGATGGGTTAGTCTGCTATGATCTCACCACTCCTCATCTTCCCTCAAATATATTTGCATGCACAGCCAACTCACATTTAAACTAACCAAACTCCTCTCACTTACAGGTAAGCTGCCATCTAACACTTTCCCTATATTTAAGGAGCCTTTCTTTTCTCAGGGGTTAGTTACAGGAGATGTGTTTGAAAGGCACAAGAAAGATCCTTCACAACCACTTCTTCCCATCCATGTGGACCCATGACTTTTCTTTGACATTTTTGGTCCTCTCCTTTGCAAGTGATTTACTTCCTTTACAGAATAAGCTGAGTTGGAAGGGACCCACAAGGATCATTGAGTCCATCTCCTGGCCCTGCACAGCACCATCACCAGGAGTCACACCATGTGCCCGAGAGCATTGCCCAAACTGTGTCAGATTGGTGCTGTGACCACTTCCCTGGGGATCCTGCTCCAGGGAATCTTATTATAATACCCAAACTAAACCTCCCTTGACACAGCCTCAGGCCATTCCCTTGGGTCCTGTCAATGGTCATCACAGAGAAGAGATCAGTGTCTGGCAACCCTCTTTTCCTCACAAAACTACAATGAGGTCTCCCCTCAGTCTCCTCTTGTCCAGGCTGAACAAAATCACCTCAGCGGCTCCTCACACAGCTGCCCCTCAAAGCCCTTCATGGCCCTCCAT
Organism: Grantiella picta; assembly: GCA_013397955.1. Classification (NCBI taxonomy): domain Eukaryota; kingdom Metazoa; phylum Chordata; class Aves; order Passeriformes; family Meliphagidae; genus Grantiella; species Grantiella picta. Next base: position 990,858 of record VZRM01001859.1, on the reverse strand, counting down.
TGGACCCTCTCCAATAGCTCAATGTCTTTCTTACGTTCTCATTCCCCTGATGCCTGATGGGTTTTTTGTCCTTTTTTCATTATACTTTTATATTCTTTTATATTCTTTTATACCCTTCCCCATTCCTGTACTTTTACTCTCTGTATCTTAACTCTACATGTTTATAACTCTTGTACCCTTGCCTCGCTCAGAATTCTTTGGAGAAGACAAAACAATCCCCACAATCTCAAGAGCATGAGGCACCAACCTTGAAAAGAGCCCCATCACTGGGACATGTTTTTGTAAACTAAGTTGTAACCGTTTTGGGGGGAGGTAATTTTAACAAGGGGGCAATTACTTCATTTGTTAGACTTCTCATTGGGGAATTTTAGATAGGTATGCTAATCTAGAGAGTCCATAAAATTGTATACGGGGAGACCGCTCGCTCTCTTGGTCGTCGGTGTGCATCTGGGATCCTATTTCTATTAAAAAGGTAATACCCTTTTCCTATACTGCGTGTCTGTGGCTCACTTTTTCTTACGAGCATTTTTAGGCATCACCCCAGTCTGTCCATACATCCAGGGTTGTCCCATCCCAGGTGCAGAATTCAGCACTTTTGCTTGTTGAGCTTCATATAGTTGGAGATTGCCCAGCCCTCTGATTTGTCAAGGTCTCTCTGCTGGACCTCCCAGCCTTCAAGGGAGTCAACAGCTCCTCCCCATTTTGTATCATCTGTGACCTTGTTTAGTTTCCCTTCAAGTCCTGCATCCAAGTAACTTATGAGGATGTTGAAGAGCTCAGGGCCGAGGATATAGCCCTGCAGAACCACATCAGTAACAGGTCACCAGCCTGAGGTCACCCCATTCACTGTATCCCTTTGTCCCTGAACAGTGCTTGGGTACCTGGATGCTGTTGTGCCCTTGGCAGTGGAAGCCTATCAGGATGCAGCACGATGGAGGCATTCCAGGGTAATGACATCCTGCTCCATTCACTTCCCTCCTCTCTGAACATATTTTTAGCACAGCTCTGTGTGATCAGGCATGTCCCGGTGCAAAAAGTGCCTCTACGATTAGGGTTACACTCTTCTGACTGTCCTGCTCACTCTAATCCAATTAACTTCTTCCCTTCCCTTCCCTTCCCTTCCCTTCCCTTCC
>VZRM01001859.1:884040-989550 GCA_013397955.1 Grantiella picta | reverse complement strand
TCCTTCTCCTTCTCCTTCTCCTTCTCCATCTCCTTCTCCTTCTCCTTCTCCTTCTCCTTCTCCTTCTCCTTCTCCTTCTCCTTCTCCTTTTCTCTTCTTTTTTTCTCTATCTGCTCTCTTTTCCTCCTTCTTCACATATAGGACTTAGAATGTCCAGTGAAAAAAATCACAGTTACTTTGGCAACTATTATGATTCATTATAGGATTTCTGAGAATGAAAGCATGATCCACCTCATATTCTTTCACTAAACTAGGGTTCTGCTTGAATGAGAAAATCTTATCTTAAATTGTGAATCACAGACTTGCCTGGAGGTGCAATTTCAGTTTCAAGCTTTTATGTTTCTGATTGACTTTAGTTGAATAACAAATGTGCTTCTTGAACTGAAATAACAGTCCATGTGTGTTATATACTACTTGAAGTGCAACTTTCTCACTCAGACAAGTCTATGAATATACAATTGACAGTTGTTGTAGCTTTACATCCTCTGAAGAACAGATACAGAAAGAAATTTTGGCATAAAATACCCAAAACAAGGGGGGGAAAAGTATTTCTTTCATCAGTGTTATCATATATTTTTATTTCCTATGAATATTCAAAGAAGAAATCTAGAATGTTACGGAAGAGTGTTCATGGAAATTTTGATGCAGAAAGAGAAAAAAAATCAGGTTTTCATGTTTCATTTTCAAAACTGTGTATGAATCTCTACTTGGTGTCTTTTTGCCTGGCTTCACTCTTGCAACCAGCACTCTCACTGGAGTCAATGAGCTTCTGCCCCTCTTAGCAAAGGCAGGGTCAGAAACATCCAACATTGTACCTCAAGTCCTGTGACAGTGCCTTGAATGCTACCTTTGCAGCCTGACCTCCTTCCCTCCTGATTCCTCAAACCAGACCATCCAGAGTGTCTCCTGGTTATCCAGCCCCTGACCATCACCCTTCACAACTGATCCTGCCTTTCTTCCTGTGGCAACTGTTCCCCCAGAGCTTGCTTTTTTTGCATCCCCAAGGCGGGGAAAAAAAAAAAAAAAAGGTGAAAAAGCCAAAAGAGCGCCCTGTTGCTGACCGGGATGGGGATGAATCGTGTCATAGTTCAGAGCACTGTTGTCGCTCTGGCACCGAGTCACCGCACTCAGTCTCTGCCAAGACGGGAGTCAGCTGGTGAATTATAACATTGGCAGACAGGACAGAGATAAGCAAAAAAACACAATGACAGCTGCTACACAGAACTATTCTTTCTGGCCTGCTGAATACAGTAATACATTGTGTAAATAAAGACAGACAGCTTCATTATGCAATTGTCTGTTACTAGGTCTCTGCTGAAGAAGTACTATTGATTCGGGAAACTATACCCAAGCTCATCAGACTAATGTGTTCTTGCTTTTGGACTCCCAGTGTAGCAAGAAATATAGTAATGTAACTCTCTAACAATACTTCTACAGAAATATGTGCTCAATGGGGAAAGAAGATCCTGGTGATAAATCTAGTAGTTTTGTTTCTGGTAAATGCTTCTAACATATATTTGAGTGCAGAGCAGAACATGAAAAGAGATATACTCACCTTTCATGGCAAGTGTAAGATTTAACAGGAGTTAACAAATAATATCTATATACAGATATCACCATATCATTCCAGCAGTGCAAACCAGCAAAGCCTTTTTTTCCCTGTTATATTTTAGCCCAAGTTGCAAAGAGGCACCAAGTGGCAAATCATAATATACAAACCACAGAAATAAGCTGTAGTTGTCTTATTGTAGTATATTTATAAAAATGTTGTTTCTACTTTCTTTCACCCAATTATCTTTTCAAACAATGCAGGGGGTCACTTTAGAATGTGAGATGCAAGAAGGCAGCATTTAAACAATCTTTCAAATGGCCCCATTCACCTTCTGCTTTAACCTGAGATTACTGAGCCCCTTAGCTGAACAAAATGAAGTGAGAAGTGACTGCAAAAATGTTCTCATGGGTGAAAAGCAGATGAAACTATTCATTTTGAAAATAAAGGAAGGGAAAGTTAAATCAGAAGCATATTGTGCTGAATATTGCAGGGCATCCATCTTTGGGAGTGCTAGGGACTAGAAGATTTTTAAACTTAAAAAAAAGTGGAAGTATGAATTGACTGTAAAGAAAGGGTAAGCAGCGTTTTTCTCAGCAGGAATTAGTCAACTATCCAAAGCTCATGAGAACAATTCCAGTTTTCAAGGGGCAATTGTGTCCAAACTGGCTCAGCTATACATTTGCTGGGATCCTGGAAGCAGTTGTGTGAACTGTGAACAGAATACTGAGAAGGCAGAAACTGTGTGGGAAGCTACTCCTGATTCCTAAACTGACTCTTTTTTTCAGTGGGAAGAAGATGTGAGGAAGGCTACAGCTTATTTTAAGCCCCTTTTAGGTTACCTTGCTTTCACATAGGATGTTATCAGCACTGTGCAATTGTTTTAAAATCGTGATCCCCTGAGCAAGTCAAGTTAAATTGTTTGCATAGATGTATTGTTAACCAAAGAGTAGCACAATGATGGGCAAAGGTCTTCCTGGATCTTTTTGCAAGCTCTGTTTGCACATACACTCTGGACTAAGAGCAAGCTCTTATCTAGCCATCTCACAGCCCGTGTAGGAAGCAGCAACCATCTGACTTCATCCAAATCCTAGGTGACCTCTGACAGAAAAATGTTACAGATATTAACTGGCACAGACAATTCTAGAGCTGGAGCTTCTGCAGAGCAATTAAAGGGACAATGTCAGAGCAAGATCTGGGCAACAACTAGGCGACAATTTTCAAAATTCTTGTAAAATCGCATAGTCTGCTTCATTTGGAGTTGAACACCCTCAATTTGTGGTTGTTACTCTACTACTTCAGTTATGTGAGTAAATTCACACTGCAAGTAATATTTTTCGTATGACTGTCCCTGTGATGTTTACTTGATAATTAATTTTAATGACATTGCAACCATTAAACTTGGGATTGAAAGCTTTTTTAAAAAATGCAAGTCTTAAAAGCTGAAAAATCTGTTACTGCTTTTCAGTGAGATCTTTTTTCGGAATAAAGTGTTCTAATTCTAGGAATACATAGAATATTATTAACATATCTGAACAAATGGGTGAATTAATATGCTTAAAGATTTATGAATCAAATAATTTAAGTCTTTCTGTTTATCATTTCAGTTTCAGTGGACTTGGCTAAACTTTTTTTTAGGTCATGATTGCTCTGAAACGTGGTTGGCAGTTTTGAAACTTGTAAATTCAGAGAGAACAAGGTTATTGGAAATACCATTTAACTTAAATTTTCATCATTTTTGCAAAATAACCACTCTTTTGGGACCCAGCCAAAGGAAATCTTATATGGCTATGCTCTCCACCTTTACTGCTCATTGCAAATGTAAAAGTAGTGACAGAACAGAAAGGAAAAAGCACAGAATCAGCAAATAATATAGAGAATATTTGCTCTCCAGAAAACCTGGGTTTTCTAACCCAAGCAGCAGACTTAGAGGGCTTACAAGGGCTGAACATAGCCGCAGAATCTTGTGAGAAGCAGTAAGTTTCCTCCTTGTACCTATTCTTTGCAACCAGCAACACCTTTCTCCCACACCTGCTGCAATGTTTCTCATCCAGAATCCAGCGGGTGAGCTCTACATGCTTCCACCCACCTCCTCCTGCCATGGGAGATGGAGTCCCATTTATGTGACCATGACAGGAAAAAAAGACAATGCAGAAACTGCTTACTAAGGTAATAAGTTCCTTTTGAATTACTGGACTCTGCCTTTTCTAGTACAGGCAGAAGCAATTTAATGACTGTAGTAATTCTTTTACTCCCACCATCCTCTGCTCTGAGTAGGTCATGCTTTCCCTAGTCTAACTAACTCTAAATAAACATATGCCGTGTATCGTCACCTGACTGTTTTTCATCCACGTGCCTATGCAACCATAAATTGGACTTTGCAAAAGAATTATTTCAGGATGTAAATAACCTGGTTAAAAAATAAGTGAGCAAAGACACAATAATGTTTCTGAAGAATATTGGTTTTGTCAGTAACAGTTGTCTATACGTAGCTATTAAAACATGAAAGTGGGATAATATCTTCCAGTGTTAAAAAACTTTATGCCCATGTAACAACTATTTAGGCTAAACATGGTATTCTTTCATTGCTGTTGTGTTTCTCCTCCTTACTCCCAAGGTGTGATATGCTTCCAATTAACATTATACTGTAGTAATTTTGGACATGAACTCTAACCACTTTTGTGGTATTCCTAGAGCTGTGAGTGGCTGGACCCTGATTACTTGGCTTGAATATCATAAAGTTAAAAATATTTCTTTTTAAAATTATTTCTGCTAGCTGTACCTAGATGAAGCTTTAAATACCATACCAATGCTATTTCTTTTATTGTCAGCCCCTTGAGACTTTATATTTGCAGTTTGGAGAGGATACAAAGTTGTGACACACTGTAAGCAAAGCTGTTCACAGACATTTTCAACATTCCCAGAAGCTGGAAATCTCCAAAAAGTTTTCTCTGATAGTTGTAAACCAAGCCATTTGAAGAGCTTTCTATACCCTAAGACCCAAGCCTGTGGCTTCACAGTCAACTTTCCAAACTCTTTTCTATAATAATAGTAATAATATATACTAACATATATTAATACATATACTAATATGTACTAATAAAAGTAGTCTGAAGAGCTTAGTGCAGCCCAAAGCTTGGTTTCCCTGCCCCGCTCTGCCAATCCGTGTGCCCAGCATCTGTTGTACTATTCTAGTGCACAATTGAACAGCATAAATAAGCTGTTAAGTTTGCAGTACAGACAGTTCAAATTACAGTGGAGGTTGAAGACAACAAAAGTGTACCACAAAATGGCAAAACTGTTCAAAGTCCAGAGAAGTGGCTGCTTGAGAGGCTGCCTGAGATGCTTTTCTCTTGGATCTGCTGTCTGAGCACACACATGTCCTTACATCAGCTATAACACAGCCAGATCCGGCCAGACAGTTTCTTGCACCAAAGCAAAAAACTAATCAGAGTCTGATTTTCCCAATCCACCCAAACATGTTCTTCAAGCCAGATATTTTCTGAAAGTGATCATGACCTCAAAACTGCTCATTGCAGCACAATCACAATGACTTCTGAGAAGTTCCTTCTCCTTTGCACTAGTATTCATGAAAAATAATGCAAATCCTTCCTTCTGCTCTCCCTCCCTTCCTTCCTTCCTTTCTTCCTTCTAGGAGCTATGCATCATGAGGTAAAGGGGAAGTGGAAAAAAAATGCTGTCCTAGAAAGAAAATAATGGCAAAAAAATTTTCCTGATTAATTTTTTGAGGGTCTCAGTAGTGTTTAAGGCCATGTCTTGAATGTGCACAAACATCGCTTTTCCACCTACAGGTGTTGGTGGGAAATCCCTAAATGTATGCTTCCAGAAAATTAATTCTATTTTTTATTCTTTTTCTTGTTTTTGTTCTTCACTCATTGTTTACTACCCAAGAAAAATTTTGGTTGTCTACAACTAACTCACTAACCCACATAATACATTCTTCATATTGTAACAATAGAAAACAAAACAAGAAAGCTTACCAGCTTCCTGCCAGGCTTTTCTGAAAATAGATGCCTGTTTTCTACAATACTTCAGGTAGTTGTCTCAAGAATTCTATATAACTTGAAATACAATGACTAAAAGATTGAAAGTTATTTCAATCTCTCTTTAGAGATTCTCAAAGTATTGTGTGATGGCCTGGAGTCCATTGTAGTAAATGCAATACAAGTTCATGCACATACAATTAAAATGCATCACATAAAATAAAGTACACATCTAAAATCTTGACCTCTCTATTTCTTACCAGATGCAGATCTCTAAAGAAGAACTTTTTAAAGCATCTTAATCCTATTTTCCTCAATATAAAAGCTATGTTTGAAAGTATAGTTAGTATTAAATATATCTGTAAAGTTTTTGGACTACACTAGTAGTCCATATAAAACATTATTATTGACTTGTGAAATAATTATTAGCATATGTAACTGTATTATTGCTTGAACATTTAAAATTCTATGCTGATGGCAAGAAATTGAACCTCGAAATATTCCAGTAAGCTACATAAGTGTTAGTGTTTCTGTTATACAGGGGAAGCAGGTGGTGCTTGTAGTTGCCATAATTTAACCAAAGACCTTTAAAATATCAGCAGCAAGGCTTTATTTAAAACCTTATGCACTTTTGAACTCCGGCTTTAAACAACTTTATGCCCCATAGCAAAAAAATCGTAAAACAACCCCTTCTCTCTACTTCTTGCCATGGCTCTCCTGCCCCCATTCTCCTGTCCCTTTCCCTAGGCACCTTTCCTTACATCCCCTCACAACTACTGTGAGATGCCCCACCACAGAAGACTGAAGTTATTTTGTCAGGGTATAATCTATTCTTCACTAAAATAATGTCTCCACATAAGTCAGTGAAAGTTGTTCCATTATAATTCTTCTTTTTTTTTTTTTTTTTTGCTAGAGGAGAATCTTCTCCAGTGTGTTTTGTCTTCTTGCTTGTTTAACATATGGCAAGAAAATCACTATGGAGACTGCAGTTTAGTAACTCTAAAACCATTTTCTTCCAACATCCTGAACTTCTTGGCTCTGTGCTAAAATCCTTCAATGCAAGAGGCTAAGATACACTCGGGATTAATTTGGCCAAATAATTGCTCATGTTTACTTGGAAAATCTTGACCAAGATGAAATTCGATTAAAAAAATGAAGAAAACATTTTTGATAAAACATGGTTCTAAAATGTGTTTTCCATTTTCTGCTTATCTCTGAAACTTAGAAAAAGAAAATTCTAACTGCAAACAGAAACAAAATCCATCCTGAGTCTAATTACTGAACTGATGAGTTATCTGATGTGATCTTATCTGCACTGGTTGTTCATGACTGGATCCTAAAGCAAATACTGCCCCGTTTGCTAAAGCAGATGTGAAAAGCAGACATGAAGTCAGCCTTGGGGCTATTTTCTGATTTAGAAATAAGTGGCTGGGTATAGCACAAAATATTGATGCCAGGGAGCTGTGTTCTTGAGCCCCCTCCAAGCCCACACAGGTTCCTAGGGATAAGGGACAGAAGAGTTATGCTGGACTTCTCCTGTTCCACATCCATTTACTTGGTCTGTGAAGAGATCCTGCACAGGTGAGCCCTTGTTTGTCCCAGACTCATCTGCCATGTTTCCAGATGAGCAAATCTACCACTGCACTGTGACCCTTCTGAGCTGTGTCTGTTTTGGGGATGGGGTACTGTGCGCCAGGTCTTCTGTCCTAGCACTCAGCTTCTCTCCTGAAGAAATACAGACATGCAGCATCACTTTGCCTGGAATTCCTGCCAAATTTATGAAGACCCTACCCAAAACAGATACATAACTTGGGACCTGAGCTGGCTGTGTTTGTCTAAACTTCCTCAGGGCCTTGATTTGACCTGAACAGTCACCAATGCAGCTTGGATTTTAAGTGACCTGAATTTTATATTGGACAGCTATGAATTGTACCTATATGGGTATGTGGGGAAGGATCAAGACTCACCATGACTTGGCCCAGCAAACAGAACTTGTCAGGGCAAAAAAAGAGTGCAAGATTCTCACTTTAGAGGCCAAGAGCTTTGATCAGGTCTACACCCCTTTTTATGATTTCTTTCCACCACAGAAGCAGCCCTGAGGCAAGTAGTCCTTGTTTCTGAGTAAAGTGCCCCTGCTTTAATGTTAACAGAAACATTACAAGTTTTCTTCCTAGTGCCACTTGGCAATGATTTTTAAAAACAAGCTCTAGGCACAAGCAGCAATGGTGCTAATTTATTCCATTTAACAGTGTGTTTGGAGAGGTGAAACTAAGCTGAACCTCCATCCATTTCCCCAATAATTAACAGCAATTATGCAGCCAGCTTCCCCCATCCAGTTCATTACTCATTGTAAAATTGGCCTAAAATGCCGTATAACTAAGATGGGATTGAGTATTTCTCTGATGACATTACATTCATGGGTTTTTTCTGGTTTTGTAGGAAGGATGACTTGTCCAATGATCAGGGAAGGGGGATGCAGATCACAGCTCTACGGTGTCATTTTAAAATTAGCAGAGATTGTTGGCAACCCAGCCAATAGTTTTGGAGGCTGAAGATCAAGGGGAGTGAGAGAGGATGATCAGTGTCCCAGACAAAATCTGTGTGGTAAAGATGATAAAATAACCAACAGGAAAAATAGTTCATGGCTATACTGAAGGATAAAGGTGGAAGAAAAGGGACAAGATATAGGACTGGGAAAGAGAGAGAGAAAGAGCTAAAGAGCAAAATATGTTAGGAAATTTGGAAGCAGCAACAAAAAAAAAAAAGAAAGATAGAGGAGCTGTGAAAATTAAAATGAGAAAAAATAAATAATGAAAGAAAAACAAGAAAAAATGCATCCAACTTTGGGATTAATAAATATTATTTATTAATATATGTATTTTATTAATACATGTCTACTGTATTTTCCCATCAGTAAATGAGACACTGAAGAAGCAGAGTCTATGTCAAATGCACAGGGGTCTCTTTTATTGAGTCTTGTGCATTGAGACTTGGAGAACTTCAGGACAATCGCAGCTTGAGAGTAGACTAAGTGTCACTTGTTGCATTCCTATTGCAACCATTGGTTCAGCTGCTCCACAGTTTGCAATGTTAGTAACTGAAAAAGAGCATGGTGAATATTCATATATACTTTATCTAGGGAAAGCTTGCCACCTCTGTCCAGAAGAATAGGGCTTTTTAACTCTGTGTGAATGAGGATATGGTGTGTAGGTGTTGCTCAAAACACAGAGAAACAGCTTGTCTACTCTCCTTTTCTTGCACATCAGCCATCTTTTTTTTTAATGCCACATTTATTTCAAAAATAAAAAAACACCTTCTTGAATATGTTGTTTCTTCAGCTTCACACTCTTGGTACAAGCAGAGGGATTGCATCCCTTCCTTCTTTGCTTTGCTGGAGAGATCCTGCGACAGAGTCATGAGGTTTATGAGCAAGGAGAAAGAAGGAAAGTGAGAGCAACAGGACACTTGATTCCAGATATTACAAAGTACACTTTGGACAGGCTAGCAAATAATGTAACGTTTAAGACAGGTGATCTGCAGTTTTGGATAGGCATAGCCTTCAGTTAAATCCTCTGTTCTGTGTATGCTCAATGTCATTTAACCATTAAACAGCTGTGTGTACACCATTAAATGATGCATGTATTCTATCAAAATTACTATAATGCCTTGATTCTGGACTCCAAAACAAATCCTTGTTCTGTGTGGTGTTACACTGGTTTGATCTGATCTACAGGGTGCTTTGAAGATGAAGACTACTAAATATAATTACCATTATTACAATCATGTGAAAATCCACACTGTGTATTTAGCTTGACAGAAGGAGGGAGAACTCCATGTTTTCATCTTTTTAAAAATATGTAAATGCAAGGTTAAGAGCATTTGGGTTAAAAGAGACAGTGTGTATTAAATGGACATATTTGGCAGAAATCAGGGAAAGGACATGGGATCACAAACACAATAAACAGAGCCACAAAACTGTCAGCAAAATGTATTTCTACAGTCAAACAGGAAAGTACCAGAAAGTGTGTAGAGGGACATAGAAAATAAGACAGAGGAAATCGTTCCAGACACATATATGTGGCATTACAGTCTAAAAAGTGGGACACTCATATCCAATTGTACACCCTACAGAGGTAATCACATACCACAAAAAACAGGTGCAGAAGCCTAGAAAAAGGAAAATTCTAGAAGTGCTTAGATAGTGGCTGTACTAGATTTGCAGTCTGTGGAGAGAAAGTGAGTAAAAGCAACATAGAATTCTCTACTCATACTATACTACAACATACTATCTCTTTTCTGGTTTGTGAATTTAAGCACACCAGAGGCATGGTCAGTATTTTGTAGATTTTTTTAATGTGTTTTTATAGTTAGGGGACAAATTAGGTCTTCCATCATCTATTTTGAGATATTATTGACTTTAGAATAATTTAAGTGCTACCCACCAACAAAATTTTGTGGCTGACGTTAATGCTTACAGTTAGAGTAGTTATTAACAAAACAAACAAACAAAAAAAACCCCCAATATTTTAAATAAATTATATTTATTTAAATAACTAAAATGTTGAAAATGTTGCAGGATTTTTCCCCCTCAAAAGCCTTAATGTCTTTCTTATGTGTTGAAAGAGGTCAACACCCTATATACACTTACTTTTTGTGCTCTTTCACACTTATTCTCCTCTATCATGTCTACATTGTTGGAATAATATAACGCTGTCTCACATCCAGATAATTTAAATATGTGTATTTCTTGTATTGCTTGTAAATACAATCTTCCTTCATTTGTCCCTCTAAATAAAGAACAGACTTTGTGCTTCAGATATTCTGTGCTCTCTTTTCACCCTCTTGTATAAAACATACTCTTTCATTCATTTGATTTGAGCAATAAACCCATAAAAGCTACCAAAATGTAGCTACAGGTTCCTGTATGCCGGGGTCTTGCCTCTGTATAGTCATTGACACTGTACTGGAGTTGTGCAGAATGATAAATTTGCAAGTACCTCACTGTAGCATTTTTAAAGATACAACTTTATTTGCAGCTTTACCAATATATATCTTTATTTACCTGTGTTAGAAACAGAGTATACATACTGAAGCTGCAGGACTCGTAGAAGAAATTCCGGTCATCATATTCATTTGGTGTCATCTTTCATGTGGAAAGACTTTTATTTTTCCCTTGTGTCAATGCACCACTTTATGAAGCTATAGATCACTTTCATGGTCCTGAATCATGTTTAGTCGTTTCTTACAAATCAAGTTAGTAATAACTATAAAGCCCCATCATTTAGTGTCCATCTCAGTTCACTCATTTCAGACTGCTACTGGCCTCTGAGTTAATTATGGAATGTGTTAAATCTTTATTGCCTCATTTATGCTGCACCAGGGAAGGTAAGGCTGTGGGGAAACTTGTCTTTCTCCAGCTAATTTAAAGCTGGAGGACTGCAGTTGAATATGAATTCTGCAAGTATGAACTCCATGTGCATAACTCTATCCCCCTGAGATCTCAGGGATTTTTAGTTCTGGACAAACTGCCTGTCCATTAGCCACATAGTCTCAGGATGCTTATAAAGCTGTTGAGTTTCCTCATCAAATGTCCCTGTGAGATGACCCTGTTCACTCCAGTTCTACCCTGTCATTTTCTGTTACTGAGCAATATTTCACCCATTCCTCCTTTCTTTTACTGACCCCATGCCATTACCCTTACATGTATTATTATGCTTTACGTGTATACTTACACACCAAAACCAAAGTGACTGTGAAGAGGTTTTAGGCATGACTTTAGGTCTGGCTTTATCTAGAGACACATGCTAGATAATATTACACAGCCAATTGCATGTGCTTGTTTTCAACAGAGAGAGTTCTGCCTTCCCTCCCCTCACACCTCCAAAACACACAGTGCCTGAATCACTGTTTGCAAAGAGCTATTATTAAACTTGTTTTATTTGAAGGGTAGAATTTAATTGCTGTAGAATCCAGCTATTATTTATCTGCTAAAATAAAACTGTTAAAAATAAGCTATGCATAAAATTCAAAAGCCGTTTATCAGGGAATGTGAAAAATGTTATACTGGTTTCTTGTTCAGTAGAAAAATTTTAAGGCTAAAAATCTGATATTGACTGTGATTTTAGCTATGGTTACGTTGGTTACTCCTTTCACCAAAGAAAATTCCAGTGTACATGGTAGGTAGGAAGTCAGAATATGGGACATAGGTTTTCCTCACTGATATGTAGACCAAGAACTTTCCTCTTGCTGTAAATTAATTAAAATTAACATCTAATGAGTATTGTTCTGCAAATGCTTCAATTTCAAGATAGGAGCTATTTTAAATAAGATAGAACTGAACTTCAGAGACAGCTTTTGGGTAGCCAGCTGTCTGCTTATGTCAGCATTTGACTTTGCTGACACTCTGTCCAAATGCTTTTGTATACAAGCTCATCTTTCTTTAAACACTTTGGTCAATTTAATCTTGGCTGAAAACACAACCGCCAGGTCTACGATGACTGTTTGAGTTGGCTGCAGGGCAGAAGTCAGTTTCTGGCTAGGTAGCGTTGACAGGAGGGAGATTAGACTCCATGTGTGAGGGTGTTCCCTGTGCATTTTAGGCATGACCATTTGAAAAACATCATGCTTAAGTAATGATTGCTAGTTAAGAATGTCCTGGCCATTTCCAAAGGGAAATGTGGATTTTGGAAGATGATTTTATTTTGATTCCATTGGGTTTGAATATGTCTCCTGACAGAAAAGTCGGAGCTCCTTGCTGAAGCTTGGAAAAGGGTGAAATTAATCTAGTCAGGCCTGGACTATTATAATTTTTTCTGCAGTTTTGATGGATAAACTGATATTTCATACATTTTGGCCATGGAACAAGACCAAAAACTTCCTGTACAGGCACAGGCAGAAGCTCCTGTTGCTCCTATGATTCTGTTATTTACAGCAGCAAATCAAAAGTCCAGTAAGGAAGCAAAGCATCAACAGCACATATATTTAGTATCCCTGGTATGTAATTAATAATCTTGGGCAAAATTGACTTAATTCAAAACAAGCTGAAAATAGAGATAACTACAGGTTGGGGAGGGGGGGGAAGCCTTGTTACGATCTTAATTTCATTGTTAAAAGAATTAATACTAATATTAATACTACTAATAAACACAACTATTGAGAAAAGATCTTAAGTTCTGCTTTTGGGTTATGCACATCTCAAATCACATCCAGAGCACATCTATGGTATTTTATAGTTTAAAATTTTATATATTTAGCTACCTATATCCAAGTTTTTTGTCTGCACTCTGTTATGATATTTTCTCATGTCAACAGATCACCAGGAGCAATATTGGTAGATTAGTTTACAAATGAATGTAGTAGATTGATACAGTTGCTTGTTTTGTCTCAGTTCTGAGCATTATTGTACCAATTTATTGTTCAATAAGTAGAACTTATAGTTCATACCAGGATTTTATAGAGTTTCTTCCAAACTAATTCAATACTTTTCTCATGCTTGATTGGACTTTGTAAAGGCTATTGATCTGGAATGATTTTTTCTCTTCTGGATTCTCTTTACAGTGTTTTCACTTTCCAGCATTAGTAGATGTTTTTTCATAGGTGTCAAGGGATCTTACCACATCTTTTTCAGAGAGGTCACAAATTGGATTTCTTCCCTATTAGAAACCAGTAGAAGGCAACTGTAAGCTGTGGACTAAAGGAGAAGCAAACAAAGAAATAATAAAAGACCCCAACAAAACAACAACAACAAAAAAATCCAAAAATAAAAGAAAAAAAAAACAGAAAAAAACAAAACTTCTCACTCCTGACTAACTGTGTTTTTGCTATTGCAAGAAATTAATTTGGAATCATCCAAATTCGCTGATGACAAACTTCTATTCAGCCTTTTCTACTCCACCAAGTTGTCTGTATATGTAAAATCTATTAATCTATAGGTGATGTATCACCTAAAAGAAAGCCAGTTTAGAACACTTGTTCAATGGGTTGACTCTACTCTCAGTTAAAAATAGTGAAGTCTAAATGTCAAGAAATCACTGCTGGAAGTTCAGATGTACTCTCCATCTAATGTTCCTATAAAAAGCTAGTAGTCCTCTAACTTTCTAATTTTGCTTTCAGAACTGTGTGGAAAAGAAATATTGTTTGTATGACTTTTTCAGAAATATGAAGTAGATTTCCTTTCCTTAAGGGAGAGAAATGATGGAGGGGGTGAGGGGGAAGAAGGGGAGCGAGTCACCTGTCCTCCTACTCTGTTTATTTCCCTTATTTCTCTTCTTCCCATAGAAAAAAAAAAAAATCAGTCTTCTCTTTCCTACTAATACAGTCCAAACCAGTCACCCCGATGTCAGTAACTTGAAGACAAATAAAATAAGACAGAAAAATAATCTTGAATTATGAAGCCTCAGAAGAGCATGAAACAAAGTAATAATGTTTAAAAGAACTGGAATATTAATCATAAGTCATGGTTCAATATTTCATAATATCACTAAGACTTTCTTGGAGATATGCTTTCATTACACCTATTTCAACAGTTGCATAACTATTTGATGGTCTGAGAAATACTGGAGTTTTCCTTTCCACCTTCCTGAGATCAAGTATGTATTTACATAATACTGAAATATGTAAAGAACAGATTTATTTTGTACACAGCACTGTAGATTCTTTATCCAAAGAACCTCAAAGCTTTCATTAAAACAGCATACAGCTGAGCATTACGTTTGAACACTCTGTACTAAAACTGCATGTACTGAACACGGCAGTCAATCTGAGGTAATGGATTAAGGCTTTCTTCTGAAAGACATCACTGAGTAAAAGCCAAGCTATATGAAATGTATTTAACTCATGTATAAAATGCTTCTAAATGGGTCAAAACCTACTCTGGTATAACCAAAAAATGTCCCTGTTGTAAAGGATACAAGCTCACATATTGGGATGACGCAAAAAGAAGCTTTTGTAGTGCACAGCAAGTGACCACAATTCCAAAACGAACAGAGGTGGACTAGATAATGTTCACTACCTGAAGCCCTGAATATACTATAATAACACTCAAATTATTCAGGAGGTTGTAGACCTTTTAAGCTTGCATCAGATCTCAGAGATGAGATTGCCCTAGTATACAAGACTTTTTAACCCTGTGTGGAGCAAAGCCAATCTGCCTAAATCTCAAGACTGGTTTACTGGCATACTCAGCCAATAAATAGTTGAAATCTGAGGTAGCCTGAAATATGGTAGGGAGAACACGGAAATTACTCCTTACCCCTCTGAATTTCACGTGTCCCATACAATTTCTATAGTAGTTCTTGTGTTGCTTGTGAAGTGAAAAATTTAAATGTTAAATTGCCTGGATTATTGGAGGGGAAAGTTTATTGCAAGTGTAAGTTGAAAAAACTGTATTTCATTAAGCCTTTTATAAGATCATATGTTCCCAACTTTTAAACTACTGCTAATATTTCTCTAGTATAAGAGTTATTTTTAGAAATTATTTTCCCTTTAACTAATCATACTTGAAATCTGGTGAAGCATGTCTGAAATACTGTACCCAGCTTTAGGTCTCCATGCCCAAGGTGTATGTGAGAGGTTTAGAAAGCTCAGACTTCACTTAGCAAAGAAAAACCTAAAGGACAATATTTGTTTTTTACAAATTCTTTCCTTTCTTTTTTAGATAAGAGTATCCTTCACTATTCACTATTTTGTGTACATGTTATTTGGACAAATATATATATATATGTTTATGTTTTCAATTTTATTTACAGTTATCTGTAAGAAAATAGTTTCAGGAGGTGGTTGTCTCCTTTCCTTGGAAAGTTGAACACTATTTATTAGTTTTGTTTTAGTTAAAATTTCCCAATCACTAAGGCTCAGTAGCAATAAAATAAAAAATGCAGTGATATCAATGTTGATTCAATTTATTTGGGAAGAAAAAAATTATATTTACAAGCACATCATCTTAGCAGTGTATAATATGAAAACAATTTCAATCCACTTCTCAGGAAAATGTGCACAAGAAAGTAGTCTATGATACAGAAGAGACGGCTAAATTCTGAGGAAGATAATGAGAAATTTTGTTGTGTATGCCATTCTGTCAGCCACTGCAGAACTATTGCCTATTTCAAAAATTTTTAGTTTCCCCAGTAAGTTATGGCTCCCTGTAGAGATGAAAAGTACCGGTAATAAACCTCTTTGCTTTAGCAGCATTTCACAGACCCCTGAGAGCAATCCAGCAACCCCAGAGAGCTACCTAATATAATGTTGGAATAGGTTGGTGTGCTTGAAGACAGGTATGAAAAATTTAGTCTGTAAATACAAAATGCTATCCTGACTTCATATGATATTTGGAAAAATAGCCAATTGATCCATGGTTACTTCTGAATGCCACTGCAATGAAAGTTAAGAAATTGTAATTATATATAAATACTACATATGTTCATGATTTAACTGCATTTGTAAAGATAATGGTGAGAAAATTAAATTTACACATTCTATGTCTTGCCTATGAAATCCCAGGCCAAAGTATATACTGATCTATAAATGCAAGCATAAGACATTCTGTAATTGAGAGGTTTTAAGTTTGCAGATATTATTTTTATGATTATTATTATTATTAAGATTTAGAACTTGCATATACTGGATCATTCTGAACTTTCTGGTTATTTTGATGCCTGTAGTGCAACACATACAGATGATAGCTAGGGAAATTCTTTTATTAAGTTTTTAAATATATCTTGATATCATCAAATAGAAAATTGCTGGAGAGATGGAGAGCAAAATATTGTTTTATCTCAAATAGTTTATTGAAAAATAATGAAAGACACAAGAAGAGCAGATAATTACAAAGAACTTGCCAAAGTTTTGTGAGAAATATGACAGATGAAGAGTAGTGAATTGCTTTAGCCTGACACAGATAGAAACTTCAGTGTCTTTCTGTCTATGAGAAACAGATTCAAGACTTGCACAAATGGGTTTCTTGAGTCAAAATGTTTCAGCCAATTCAGCTAGATAATGTGAAAGCAATTCATTTATACAGTAATCTTTGGAATAAAAGCAAATGGAAAGGAACTGTTAATTCTTGTCAGTATCAATTATGTTGAAAATACCGCCATTTTCTCTTTCTAACTATGAGAACATAATCCATACTAAAGTGTATGTTAGCTTAAGCTGAATGGGGAATTATTAGGCTTCATGTAAGTAGTCTATAAAGTCAGCATTACTTTGTTACTGGAAGATCATGCAGTCTGATTAATGGAAATGGCCCAACTTGTCTAAACACTGCATTTTATTGGCTCTTTAGTTAACAGTCCACAATGGACAGTCATCTGGACTACATTTGAGATACAGCTGAATGAAAACCCACAGGCTAAAAAGTAAATGTTAAAAAGCAGGGCGCAGAGCAGTTAGTGCACTCAGCACCCAGTGACTCTTTTATAAATTAATAAAATAATGCCTGAAAATCAAATCAAACCAAAAATCCATTTCCTGTTCCTCAAACATGGAAATATTTACTCCAAATTGTCTGTGCTCCAATATTTCTTTTCTGCGATGGGTGCACCTGACATCTTCATCTGTGGGGCCAGTGAGCACTGTAGGTTCTACTTACATTGCACTTTTTCTAACAGAGGAAATTCTCTCATGTTTTTCTAAAAAGTCCCAACAAGCCTCAGAAGAGCTACTTAGCTTGCAAATCTATTGGACCCATAGAGACAGGATGACAATATCCTATGGAGCATAAAGTAAGACTGAGACTCAGGCAGAAGGTAATAAACCTGCAGTACATTTCATATACTTACATGCTGTAGTACAGCATGAACAAGATCATGGTCAGTACATGTGTTAGATCTGCATTGAAACTTGCAAACATGGCAGGGGTGGTGTTTTGTTCTGTTTTGTCTTTTTTTCCTTTTTGTTCTTGCCACTCCTTCTAATCTGGGGTATCCCCAGCCTGGCTCATTTCTCCTGCAGCTCTCCACATGGCTCAACATCATTCCAGCTCTCCAACTCACAATTTAGACATGAAGGAGCTGAGATCCAGCCCAAGCACATCCATGTTGATTACACCAGGCAACTTGCTAGGCTCCTGTGTGTAACGCTCCTAACTGTACACAACCTGCCCATCTTGTACAGTTACATATGGGGTGTGGAAGGTTCAGCACACAAGACCAAAGAGCTCAAGCAGCTGTGGACCCTGGGGTCAAGAGTGTCACATTCCTGCTTCTCCTCACAAGACATCCTCTGTGTGTTTGAACAGCTCAGAGCCCTTCGAAAAGCAGAATGTTGTGTAGCTGAGTTCCTCCTTGCACAGCCTGAAACATTTCATGCTTTTGCAGCCTGTGCACAACAGCATTGTGAATGCACAATGAACCTTCAAATGAGTCTTTAAAACATGCAAGATTGTCCTGAATATTTTAGCAGTCACACTTTCCTGCCTCCTAACAATAAAGATGTAAAAGTTTAACTTCCAAATTATCAGTTCTGAATAATAAAAGGGATGGGATTTTCTTTTCAGGTCCTCTGGTAGTCTTTTTCCTTTCCAAAGTTTGTGCTCATCCTTTGGTAGTTTAGGCTTTGCATGACCTTGACAAATGTTCATCTGTGGCAAACAGCCTCTGAACATGACAGTAATGTTGACCTCGAACTAATTCCTCTTCGAGAACGCACACTGTAGAAGTTCTCATGGAAGTGAAAGAAACAATTGAGTTTTACATTGTTTTCAATTGCCTCACACCTGCTATTGGGTCTAGTAAAACAGATTAAAAACATTGTAAGATACAGCAGGACAGACCTCAGGTCAGAGCTGTGAAAACAACTGATATTTGTTTGTTTTGCATAAAAGAAATTATAATTTCCTCCACTGAAGACTGTTGATAAGCACCCCAGGGGCTTTTGGTTGTATTCCAGGTAAAATTAATCTTTCTGCATGATGTCTTGTAAAAAAAATTGTGTCCATCATTGTTGATTTGCATATAAAGGCTAATTAAGTGTGGGTTGAGCTTTTTCCCAACTTTTTTTTTGGTCAAGAGAATTTATTACATAAATATGGTAGAGTTTCCTTGCATTTGTGTGTACTCTTTCCATAAATAACAGAATGGTTGATAAAAATATTTAAGAAAAAAAGCAATGCAGACTTTCATCATATTAAAAGTAAACAGAGGTTAGAAATCACTATGATATTTCTTTTAAAATCTATCATAATCAAATATGAATACAAATTAAGCAACAGGTATCTTGTCAAGGCTTCTGTATCAGTTGTCTTCATAAAAAGTCTCTCTGTACCTCAAAGTATATGTAGAAGTCAGCAAAGTCACTTTAGGCCAGCAATGGAGAAACAGAAACATTCTGAGATATTTATTTTTCTGCAAATATTAATTCACATTTTTGTGATCATGCTGGTGGATTCTGGCTCCAGTTACTTCCTTTTGAGGCGGGCATAAAACATGAGAAACCATAAAAAATTGATTACTTAAAAAAGTATCCTCACAACACAAATCTCACATACAGACAAAAATAAAAGAACACTTTGTGGCATGTACCACCTCTTCAAAGTTTCTCACAGGGTGTGTTTAGCATATGTTGATGGAATCAAAAAAAAGAGTTTGAGAAAGTTAAAAGATCTCTCTTTCAATGGAGCTCAAATATGATTTTACAGATTTTTTTTACAAAGGCAGTTACATTATCAGAGTTATATATCTCTTCTTTTAACTCTTCCTTTAAGTCTCGTGTAAGTTTCCATCCATTCTGATATCACATCCTGCTGTGTACAAGTATTCACACAAACAAGAATAAAATACTGGAATTGTGACAGTACATGAAAGGGTAAATCTCGACAATTCCTTGAAAGCAACCACTTTGATCAAAGTCACCTAAGGGTCATTTGTGTTTTTAAAGGTAATAATGCACGTATTTAAATTTAGACATATTGGTATAAAGCTCTGAGTGAAAGAAGCAAAAATGCAAATAAGTTACTTGTCTCTTTGAAAGTCATGTTTAAGGGATAAGGTATCACTACAGTTAGGTATCCCTAGCTGGATTTAACCCACATCACGTTACAATTCAAGGGTCTCAGCCAGAGTCATTCAACTATTTTAGGAAGTTTTATGATGTTCGTTTGCAAGAAATTGTAACAGAAATTATGCTGCTGAGGTACCAGAAAAGTCTTTGTTTATAGTTTAAATGTGGTATATGTAAAGGTAGGTGATTCATTTGGTCTCCAGCTTTTGGAGAAGATAGAGGAGTTGGGATTTCATTTTGGAAATTCCTGAATTAGATAGGGTTATACTGTATCATTCTAGTGGCTGATAGTTAGGCACATATTTTATTATTATCCAGTGATTTGTTGCTTTCATTCCTTCATTCTTCTATCCAATTTTTAATCTCAGGAAAGGCAATACTAATAACTTCTGACTCAGTGTCTTATTAATATAATGTCTGTGCACTTTGTTTAAGCATGAATGCAGTGGTATTTTTCTTGCCCTTTTAAAATTTTGTAGTCATGAAAATAAATTCTGTATTTAATATATGGGACAATATCCCAACATAATTAAAGGGTATAAAAGAACCAAAAGCCACAAGAACATAACAGCTGAGGATGTGCTTTTAATCAATAACACTGGTCTTCAAAAGCCAAAAAGTTTTTAATTCACAGGCCCTTTTGCAGCTGTATATACTGATAGACATTATAACTATCTGTCACACCTACCAATCTGTTATTTGCAAATTCAAAGGATCTCAGCTGGTAGCAAATGGTATGGCTTTAATGTCTACTCTTGTTGGTTATAACTACTACTTTGTCCAAAATAAGTATGATGGTTTTTGGTTTTTTTCAATAGTTTTAGTTATACACAAATCAGACTTCTGCTCTTTCCCTTTAAATAATAAGCTCTCCAGGCCAACAGACCATTTCTCCTTTACATGTCACACACCATTTTCAATCTTGCAGTCAATCCCTGGGCTGATATCCAGAATTCGGTCTCTAGCCTCCTGCATAAAACCTTGGGTTTGGGTTTTTTCACTTTCTAAATTATAGTGCTGCAAAGACAGACATGTTTCTATATATGGCAGCTTCACTGGCAAATCCTTGAAGCACACACGAAAAAGTATTGCACTTTCATTGTTACTAGCATTCACCTACTTTCTCAGTGATTACCTATGTCTTGTATCTCAGTGTCTGGAAATCTGAAGGAACATATGCTGAAGTAAATAAAGTTTCTTTGTTTTATTTTTCCCTATGTGCTCTGGTATTTGGCATTAAATCCAGCTGAGAACTGCATTTCCAGCATAGCAACATTTATACATTTATATGCAGTATGTAAGGAGAATCACTTGCCTCAAGACACCACGGAAAACAGGGATGAAAACTGTAAGAGCAACAATTGTGCAAAAAGGATGTTTCCCTTCTCTCACCTCTTCAGAGTGTCCCAGTTCTGGAGACTCTGATGAGGTTTGAGTGTCCAAATTCCCTCCAGGGAAGAGGGAATCTAGGTAGATATTTCCTGCATCCCAGATGCTTCAGTCGTGAGGCTATGGGGAAAAGGGGAGCTATTACCGTTGTGCTATATATACCTTAAGTTTGCTGATTGAACAAGTCATGGAAAGCAAACTACACAAGACAACTACTGGTTTGTGTCTCTGTAAGCTCATTACAGAGTGAATTAAAGCCACAAACATTGTGAAAAAACCTCGAAACATCCCAAACAACAACCCAGATTGGAATTAAAAAGTGTTAGTTAATTCAAGGTGGAATAGCTGGACTGGACTGTTGAAGGTTCACCTAACTTCTGCTATCTCAGGCAAGTTTAGGAGAAAGGAAAGGAAAGGAATAGATACTTAATGTAGACATAGCATGCATTATATTCTCTGACAGTGTGATGAGTAACTGATCGCCCATCAATCACCCAACTGACTGGCACAGCTCTGAACTTCCTTCTGTGGCAACATCAGTCATTCAACCTGGGAAGCTCCTTGGGCACAACTGACAGCTTCTCTCAACAGAAAATCAAGCCTGGAGCTTGGGCCTCTATCCTTGCTCTGCAGCTAATTTCTTTTTTCTTTTTCATTATGGAAATGGCTTACTTTCTGCTCTGAAGTCTGGTTTACTGCCATCCTAGGAGGATGTATGGAAAATTCCTATGTATCCCCTATGGAAATATATTACCAGTTTATAACAGCATTTCCTCACATACATTTTATTTTCTTTGACCCTCAGGGGGAGAATTGCCTTACACTGTTCTCAGGAATTTAAAAACTCAGTTGGATCTGGTTGTATTGTGTTCCAGAACTAAGTCGATCATTCATTTGATTGTCATTTAGTTACTGGAAGTGATACATGGTGTCTGCTTCCCTGCTAAAATTTGGTGAATAAAACTAATAAAAAGTAACATAAGGATACTATCTGCAGATTTTTACAATCCTTGATGAAAAATGTCAGACAATCTGGAAAGTTAGGAATAGTTAAATATGTATTGAAAGAGCCAAATCTGGACACTTTTCAAGATAACATGCTTAGGGGAAAGCAACGCACAAAAATCAAAATTTAAGGCAAGTTATAGTATCTCTCTGTCCATCATAGGAAAATTATCTCCATCTTACATTTCAAAGACTACTGAACAATATAAGGTCACTGAAAAACCATATTCAGAAGTGTGGGTGCAAAAAATTTTGGAGAAACTCTTTCTGAAGGGCATATTTCACTGCATGCTGCTTTTCATTGCAGTTTCCACATTGAGAGAAAATAAATCATAGAGTTCATGGGCAAGTAGTATCCTGCAAATCCTGCAACATTGTGGGCCATTGTCTAGTCTATGTAGACTACCAGACTTTTCCAAATACATGCAAAATGCACCATGTCGCTCAGAGTAGGAATTAATCCTAACAGTAAAGCCAGCTGGCAAAACTCAACTCCCACTGGTCCAGAACATGTTGCCAGAGATAATCTTGTAATTCTGATGCAGGTAAGTGTATTAAACAGGGAATACCATAAAAAAAAAAAAAAGTAATTCAAATGTTTAATTAATTTTGAGACTCATCAAAAAATGAAAAATCTTGAAGTTGTCATATCTTTAATGGGCATCATTAGTGTGGTTTTTAGTAGCTTGTATCAGTATCAGTGTCTATGGTAGATAGGTATAGGGGTCAATTGTATAAAAGGCTGACAATATTCAATCTATATGTTGAACTGCAGAACTTGTAGTAGACAAGAAAATATCTTCAGTCAAATTTCTATTTTTTTTCTGAAATGAAACAAAGGGCTTTATAAGGTAAATTGTCCAGCAACCTTAAGATCAGGCAGTGCCGATAGGCTGCCAACTATAATATTTTCAGATGAGCAGGCTTTGTTAATTCCCAGTAGACTTACTGAGAAGATGATTTCAGGGAGTCATTATATTCTACTATCTTTCCAAAGTGACACTGAAGGTTAATTAAATCTGCAAAAGAGGTTCATGGTTATGTCTTAGAGAAAATGAATAATTACCATACTAGTTTGTTTTTCTTGATTTACACCAAGTGAATAAAATGACCTTTTGCAAAAATTATAAGGAAGATTATTTTTCTAGTGATATAGTAGAATCCTTTACTAGTATTTATTGAGTGGATTAATTTGGTTTACAAAATTTGGGAAGCTTTCAGATTCTAGGCTTAAAATGTTTCATCATGTGTTTGTTGATCCAGTGTCTCAGTTTGAAATATATTGGATATCGATGAAACTTATTTTTCTAGATAATTTATATGGTGACTAAGAGTCACAGAATGGTGAATTAGGTTGCTTATGTTTGCATTTATCATGCTCTAATGTGCTTGGTGCACCTTGACTAAACTAATGATAATTACCAATTTTTCACACAAAAGAAAACATCCTTATCATTCTTCTTTGTTATTTTTCTTATTGAGCAAGAATTATCTGTTGTCCTACTAAAATACTATTGGTTTCTAGAAGACAAAAAAATGTAAAAGAAAAAGGTAAAAGAATAAAGAACACAGTGAAGTGGATGTCTTCTTTTCCCAATGTAAAAATATGATCCAATGTCTACTGAAAACTGATTTTAAACCTTGCTAAGTTGTTTTTAAAATCTGGCCTTGGTCATAATGACACAACAATGAGAACAAAACTGGCTATGCCAGACAGTCAGGTGTTGGCTGGCTGTTCATTGTCATTTGACATCACTAAGGAAATGGCAAGGTTACAAATCTGACAAACAGATGGGTACCGAGGACCCACCAATTTCAACAACTTCATAGTTAAGTCAAAGTGGATAATAAATATCTAACCTGATAATTGTGGTTCCTTTCAGAGGAAGCTTTTCTACCTCTGAAGGGTGCTTTAAACCCAGTGGAATACTGTCTGATGTCAGTGGAATTGAAGAACATGCTTTAGTGTTAGGTTGAATTGAAGTGAGACCATGAATAGCCTCAGACCTGTGCCCAGCCTGGGTCTTTGCAGGCAGGCTCTGTCTCACAAGTCCAACATCAATTTGCAGAACTGAGTCTCATTGTATTTCGGAGTTTGCATAGATTTCCATTGCTAAAAAAAATCAGCTAGAACCCAACTGCTTTTAAGACATGAAATTTCATAGTACTACCCTGTTTTCCTTATCTACTTGTCTGACATCTAAGATTTGAGGGTGAGAAAAGGAACAAATAACTCTCAGATTTACAGTGCTAATTTGTATATTACAAGATAAAACTACTTGGAAGGTATTTAGTAGCTATGAAGTCTAAGGGAAAGTCACTAACTTTTCTTTTTTTTCTCAGAAAAAGTGGGAGACTGCATTTTAAAGCAGTTTCAAGTTAATAATCATCATTAGGGAACATTGTTCTCTAAAATTGCAGTAGAGAGAGTACTGAAGACTGCAGTAATGGTTCCTATTAGTTGTATAAATGCACACTTTTACCTTATGCTGGACTTCTAAGGTTTAGATCTTTCTCTAAGGTACATTCATATCAATTGAAATATGATTCCTCTGCTATCAATAGTGTTTACACATTAAATTGCATAGTGTAATTCATCTTGCACTCTGACTCTTGGCATTCACCTTTAAAAAATACCATTTTCACAGAAACAAGGTAGAAATATTTGAAGATTTATTTATTTAAATCAGTTTTTTAACAGACAGATTTCCAGTGTATTAAGGTAAGACAATCCAGGTTTGTGTCATTTTCAATTCCTTGAGTACTTTAAGAATCTGCCCTCACCAGGAGACATATTTTGAATTTTCCAATGATGAATGTGATAAATGCTGAGAAGGGAACCTTTTAATCTTGAAAGAAATTGGTTGTGCTCAGTAAGTCCATTAAGAGAGTTTTCGTGTTCTCAAATGGTCTCTTGGAATAACTGGTCTTAATTACAGCCTTTTTAGAAATAATGACTGTGTGTCACTTTTCCAAGTACCCTGGCAGATTAATATGACCTATTCTGAGTTATAGATAATTCACCTTTTGGATCTCAGAGAACAAAAAATTTTGCAGTATAGGTTTAAGAGTCCCAGATCTGCAGCCTAAAAATTGAGGTTTAGTCTGAAACAGAATAGCCTCTTATTAATACAGGAGACTACAGAACCACTTAGGGATACAAGCAGCACATGAGCTGGTAGGATGGGAGCTAGGAAATCTCCCGACATCAGTCAAAATTTTTTCTGTGATCTCTCTGGCCTTTCAGACTGGCATCAAGGCCTCAGTTCTGAGGAATTTTACAATTGCTCTTCATTTTAGATGGATGAGCCCTGCATATATTCATTGGAAATGTTCAATGTCTTGTCTGCCCTTTGTTTAATGTTCTCCTTTAGTCCCAATACAAGTTTTAATCTATACAACAGTATTCAAAAACCTGCTCTTTCTTACAAAATCTCTGTTCTTGGTATTTCTCCAGCACAAGAGCTGCTTGTGAAGAAGCTCAGGTTTCCTCAGAACAGAGTGAACTTATCCCTGTTTTCTGCTAACACTGCTATAAATGAACACCCTCTACCTCTTCCTTTTGCATTGCTCTTACCTAACCAGGATTTTAGTGTGCAGGATTTGAAGTGTTAGCTTGCAAAATTCACACACAGAAGTCATCTGCCTTCTTCCTCTTTTACAGTAAAAATCCACAATTAATTGGAAGCAATTTTGCTCTTGTAAGTGTTTTTATGGCTGTATGTGGGATGAAAGAGGAAACATATGAATTGCCTACTTGAGGTATCTCCAGAGGAAGGTAGTTGTTCCTTTTGTTGTCCTGTTTTTGCACATCACTGACTGTTCCTAAGTGAGCTATAAAATGATGATACAATTATGCACAGCAGCAATAGAAGCAAGATGAAATGTTTCTCAAGGGCCTCTCTGTGTTAAAGGTAGAGCTCCCCTGTGTTTGAAGCCCTGTGAAGCCTTCAAACCATTCCCTGTTTGAAGCCCTGAGAATGGTCTGCTCCACTTCGGGCAGTTATTGTTAGAAAAGTTAGCTGAGATTCTGATCCAGCTGAAAAACGCTGCGTAGGCACATCCACTGCAGGAGTGTGAGCCTGGGCCTTCCTTTATAGTTGAAAACAGATTGGAAGAGGAAAGGAACATTTCTTCCTGTGGACTCACCCTGCCCTCCTGGCAGGAAGCTCTTTGCAGCTGCACTGCTGGCCACCTGTGACAGCAGCACTCAATAGCTGGATATCCTGTTGTATGGCTCGGCTGCTCAGTCATCCAGGACTCCTGTGTGGAATGTAAATTGTGACTTTCCAGGGTTTTAAGGATGCCAAGATCAGGTATTAAAGAAAAAGGATTCTGGAACTCGCCAAACACTGATTCTTTTTGGCACACTGCAAATAATGCATTTGGTTTTCAAGACATGCTCACGTGTGTGAACGAGAGCATGTGTGTGGCAGCAAGAGACAAAGGTGCTTTATCTCAGCTGTGGTTCCAGATCCTCAACAAGCTATTGAGCTGCTAACAGCTAGGGGAGAACAACTGAAATGAGCAAACATCAAAACTAGCCACAGACTTCCAGCCTTCAGATGTAAAATCCAAATCGGTTCAAACAAGAATGTCTATGAAAGAACCTCAGTTTTGGCCCCTCTCCATTCCTTTGTGCAGTGAAAGTAAAACTGGAGCATGTGATTTCCTCTCCCAGAGATGTGGGACAGAGGGAGAAGGGGATGTTAAAGTCTGGAAAATCTAAGTATGAATCACAGCTTTAGATCATGTTAGAATTTTTTTTAAAGATTTTACACAGGTGAAGGCATTCCATATATCCCAGGGTCTAAACATTTTGTCTGAAAGGAAGAGAAAGAAACCGTTTACTTCATGATATTAAACATTTGGGTAAATATTTTACAGTCATTCTCTTCATAGCACCAAATCTTGCCTCTCAAGGGACAGGTTGTCTTATTTGTTTCTGTTGTAATCTAATAATTCCTATATTTTTATGGTAAGTTAAATAAACCATGGGATTCCTCGGACTTAGAAGTTGAATAAATGGGCAGACTGTCACTTAGACTGAACTGCATCTGGCAACTAAGCCAGCATGGACTAGTTAACCACTTAACTACAGATGCATTTTTACAGGAATTTCCTTGGCACTGAATTTTAGAGAATCTTGCTAACTCATTTTGATGTTTCTGAAAGGATAGTTAAATTTGTTTACATGAACATCAAATCTAAGTTTAAATCTAGGGGAGAAACCTGTTTCTGTGATCACTTGCAATGCCTACGTTTTGGAGTGTTTGGTTTACAACTTTAAACATACAAACTTAACTTCCTTAAATGCATTTCTTGTTGTGCACTATTGAAACTGCAGCAAACATACATATACAGTTTTTCCACATTTCTGTCCATATGAAATACTAACTATGAGGTTGTTTGGTGTCACTGAGGCTGACAAATTGTCTTCAAGAATTTAACATAAATTAAGAAAAAAATGACAGTTTTTCAGAACTAATAGTTCCAATAACAGGGGCCGCAACTCACAGTACAGTAATATATGAGATATATTATTGTACCAGAGGGTTCCTTCAAGGCTGATGTAGCAGTTATACCTATACCTGCTCAAATACAGATTAGAGTGTTTGAGTGTGGAGAGAAGGGACCTATTTATTCAAGCAGAATGAAACAAAGCTCATATGTAGTAAATGCACTCAGAGATAAAGGGACCCAGTAAAAGTGTTGACTCAGTGTCCTCCTATGAGATTCAGAGAAGTGAGCACAGAAATTAGCTCTTTCTGGGGCTCACCTATGTCAATATCTTAAGACTAGGTACATCCTTTCTAAATAATGAAAGGGCATTGAAGAAATTATACTCATTCTATCTAAAAGAAAAAGTCTCTAAGATTCACTAAACCAGACAAGTAGTTGAGTCTGAAAGAAGGAATGGTGTATCTGAAATATTTGTAATAAAAAAAAACTTGAACCTAACTGTAATTTGATAAGTTTAACCCTGTGTAGTCAATCCTTTGTCTTGTGTCTCTTTCATAAACCCCAAATTAACTAAAAGCAAACCAGTCCATCCTAATGGAACACCTTTAAATTAACTGGACTTATGCCAGGATTGCATTTTACCACACAAGTGACAGTACATATAAAAGGGCTAACAGGTATCTCTACCATGATTTCATTAAAAAATTCAGATGAATTTTCATGGCAAATGTTGTGTGGTGGTCCCAGAGTCCCACTTGGCCTGCTTCACTTTCTGCAGTAAAGTAGAACTAAATCTTGTTTTAAGTAACAACTCTCTTCTCCTATAATATGAAAAATATTAATTTGTCTAATATACATTAGAAAAATACTATTAATCAAAAAAAATTGATGTCTAGATATTTTCCAGATGAACAAACATTGGACTGGGATTTCTCAGAATTGAAGGTCTCCCCTTTTAATTTCATTGAGAATGTCTTTGTTTTGTTTGCAGGAGCTCATCTTTCTCCCCATGAGTATGTAAAAGGTCATATGTTTCCACACTGTCTCTGCCAAACACAGTCAAAAGAAAGGGTCTATTGAATCATCACATGCTCACGTACAAGAGTTCCAGTGCTTCAGAAGAATACTTTTTTTTTTGTTCCTTTTCTCTTTCTTATTCACTGTTAAAGTAAAAATTATATTCTTAGTCCTGTTAATTCACTCTTCCTTTTATTGAAAAAATTATTCTCTTCTTTGAAGAGCCCCGAGTGCTAAGTCTACCCTGGAATTATGTGTGCAAGCTCAGCTTTGCTCTGAACTTTACCTAGGTGTTAGTACTATTTTTTAAACAAATCTTACAGCTGATAAGCATATTTGCTACCCTTATGTCTGATTACAGTAATACAGGAAAACAGGACACCAATCCATGATACTAACAAAGTACTCAGAGACAGCCACAGATTAGATATATCATTATTGTGCATGCTCTGGTAATAAGGAGCTACAATTCAAACTCTGGAGAATATGATGGCATTTTACTGTTTATTAATATATTTGCTATTATATTTTGTATTAATTACCTAATTACATGTCAAAATATCTCAGAAGTATCCTGTTAGCTAGACTGAAGCCTTGTCCTTCATAGAAAGACAAACCAATGCTTCAGATTTTACTTTGGTGCCACAGTAGCTCTCATTATCCTTTTTTTTCCCAAGTCTGTTATACAGCTGGAACACTTCTCTTTTTTTCCCCCTACATTTTACAGGTGATGAGGTCCAGGCATAATGCTGTTTCAGCTTCAAAGAAACTTGGTTCTTAACTACCATAAAGCTTTTATTCCAAGCCAAATGTTCTTCTGAAATTTCACAGGTTGAGAAAAAATAGGTCAAATTTATTTCTTTGAGCTTGAATAAAATGCTGCAGTTGTAGTAGACACACACACAAAGATTAAATACATCTCATAAAATTCATGTTTTTTCAAAATCACTGCTGATGCATAAAAGCAGATTTCCCTTCTCAGTAGCGACAGGTTCCAGCTATAAAATTTGCTACGTACTATTCCTGCTAAGCAAAAGACTGGAAGGTTACTGCACAGTCTATTATGGCTCCCACAATTCCACCCCATGAATTTCAGTTAGGAAAAAAAATTGAGATCTATAGTATTATTGGATAGGCAGCCTGAGGTCAGGCTATAAGAAAGCAACACTGCATGGCTCTTGCAGCGAAGCAAATATTAGTTTAAAACATTCATGCAAGACAAAACACGTTCATTGCATGAGCATGTGAGAAAAGCCTGGCAACAGCAGAGCTCAAGAAATGATTCAGTGTATAGAGCAGGTCAGAAGAAGTTTTCCCTTTGTGGTGAAAGTGTGACTTCTTGATTTATTTTCATGAAGTCTTCTCCCCTAGTTCAAGCGTGTATCCTGAAGGAGCATGTTTTAAGGAGGCCCTTGGAATCCAAGTAGCCACTTTTTTCCTTGCAGTCTGACATTAAAGTTCAAATTAGCCATAATAATATCAAATAGGATTGAAGCTTGGCTATCTTGAAATGGACATTAGTTAAGAGAGTATACTTTAGAGCAGTATTAGCCTTTTAAAATCTATATTGGGACTAGAACTGGAATAAATCCCCCAGCATCTGAAATTCTCCCTTCGGTCATGTGTACTAGTATCAATGTCCAGCAAAACATTCAAAGCATACATGTTTCCTCTATCTCCTGACATCTCCATTCAAGGACTGCTCACTGGGTTTATCAGCTTTTCACTGCCTTTTCTCTAGAAACGAAATCTTGGGCCCCTATGACTCGGAAGAGACAGAAAATATATGCACAATAGAAATACATATATGCAGAAACATCAGCCTGAATTAGAAAGCAGTTTTCTTGACATTTCTGGTATTGATGACATTAGTAATAGGAGAAGATAAATATAGCTTTCCCACAGGGACTGGAAGAAAAGAGGGGACAAAATCAAGACATTAATTTCCTAAAAATTTTAAAGGTTTCAAAATTCATTTTCTCTTCTCAGTGGGATGACAAAGAGCCATGTCCATATTTACACAAAAGAAAAAAAACCACAAAAACCCCCCACTTGATAAAAGGCAAGAAGAGTCAAAGAAGGGTTGATAAAGATATGCATCTGGTCCTGCTGTGACTGGAGCAATCATCTTAACCTTCTGATTGCCAGTTATTCATTCCTCGACTGACACTCTTTTCCTTCATAGGAATAGTCTGTCATTTCATTTCATGCTTTCATATGGCACAGCACAGTTCTAATACACGTACTGTCCCATTCTAAAAGACACAAATAAATAAATTACACTAGTAGACCTCATGAAAACATTTGTATTAGTAACCTCAAGGGAATGAAATGGTAATAATGGACAGCAATATGTTGAATCTTAAGGATGTCTGACCCTTGAAGAGTTAAATTGACTTTACTGATGGCTTAGTCAAGGCAGACTAGAGAACATTGAACCCAAGTACTCCAGTTTTCTGATTCTTTGTTTTAGATAATCTTTCTAGTTCAGCACATTTTCCTTTAGGGCATGTCTGCACTGAAGTAGACATGCCACATCTCACTTAGGGAGCTTTCTGAATTGATTTGGCTTAAACCAGCTGTCTGCCAGAAGACACATAACCATGTCTGTATGGCACTGTGGAGGTTCAAGCATCCCCACAAGGTCTATGGCAGTTGGTTTGTTTTGTGCATGGCACCAATTTCACCTCTTAGGTGTAAAACCTCTTTTCATCAGTATTGCCACATAGTGACAGAAAATTACAGAAGGATTCTCTTATATCAGCCTTTCTGACCTCTTGGTTTACAAAGTTTCTAATTTACCTTTTTCAAGTACTGTCAGGGAGTGAGACCAATGCCAGATCTGCCAAAACCAGACTGGAAACTCTCTTTGAGCTCGGAAGCTTCAGTGGTATGCTCTGTAGATAATGAGGGCTTGGGATAGAAAGGAAAAATAGAAAACCAAGACTTTTCTTTTTCTGTTCTTCCTTGTAAAGAGGCTTGATGAAATATCTATTCATCCCAGGCCCAAAAATCTCACTGATTTTAGATTTTATGGCTGTTTAGTTTCAGAGAGAAAGGCCCCCATCTCCAACACACTATGAGAGCTTTTCATCAGTTTACAAATAAAATAATGCCACAAAATAAATAAATAATGCCACAAAATAAAATAAATGCCACAAAAGAGCAACAAATTTGGCTGAAGCTGTGCATCAAAATCTAAATATACTTGTTATGAGACTGCACCTCTGCTAAGGAAAGCCAGCAGTCATAGTTCTACCCTATTTAACATCTCCAACATGCAGTTATGAGACTCACCCAATACAAAATCAATAATTTATACAAGAAATCCTGCATGTGTCTCTCCTAACTACCAAATAATAGATGAAAACTGACAGATAAAAGCTCAGCTTCAACATCTCAGAGAAAGACACTGTGTACATGCAGGGAGTCAGTTAAATTTGTTCTGAGTATGTTCTATGTGATGATTTGAGTTGGAAATAAAGCACAGCTGAGAAAAAAAAAATTCTTTAGCTTTAGGTATATAAATTGGCTTAGTTGTACTCCAGATAATGGACAAGAAAGTCACAGTACATTTAAGAGGTAGTCCTGATTCTTTCTTTGAACTTTATTTAAGATCACATTGGTAACCCCCTGGGGATGTTACAAAATAAAAAAAAGTCTAGACCACTCTGCAGTCAGAAATGTAAGATTCATGTGGATACAGAGTGAGCTAACAAAGTAAGCAGGGACCTGTTTCTCACTGTCTAGTTAACAGGCACTCTCCTGGAACCACTTCCTGGTCCCCGTTCCCATGGATTTTTCATCAAGCAGTCTTTGGATAGAATGCTTCAGCAACACTCATTGCAGGGCTGTTGGATTAGATGACTTTTAAAAGATCCCTTCCAACTCAAGCTGTTCCATGGTGCTGTGAAATAGATGCTGAAGTATGCAGTCAGAATGTGGGGATGAACCAGGAGGACGTGCACCTACCAGGCTCCCAAACCAACCTATACTAGCCTTGCCCCATGTGGCCCTTTAGGTGTTGCTTCTGGGAGTCATTTCTCTTAGATCCTGCAAATGGTGCTCTGTGGCTTTTTAATGATCCTATTTGAACCAGGCATCTGACCTGAAACTACAGCTGTAAAATCAACAGTCTGTCTGTTCTGCTCTTTGGGGCCCTGTGTAGCCAGGCAATGTTTTTAGCAATTCCCTCTCTTGGAATTAGAAAAGAAATTTCCCTTAGAGTGAGATTTGCCCTAGTTCCTTAGGAAACCAGCAGCCCACGGGCAGTGTCCTTCATATGAAGCAAAGGAAGATACAATAGATTTCAGAAACTTGTTTTAGTTCACATTCTTCTCTGGAATTTCTTATAATAATGTCAATCCTAAAAGAAAAAATTTCTTGAAAAAATCTTGAAGTGTGTTATTTTATGAGACTTTTTCTCTGCATCTCCTGTATTTGATATTCTGTTTAGATCGTGCGGGCATTTTGTAAGAAAAGAGCTAGTGGTTTTTTCAGAAGCTCATTTTTAGCAGACAGGGAAGCAAACAATAAGCTTCTCTGTCAGGACACTCCTTGGTCTCTGCCTGCAGTCAGTGCAAAGAATTCCCCACACCTTCCCAACTCCCTGTCTCCTGACCTCTCCCCTTCACTGTGTACATAGCAAAACATGCCCTTGGTCTGATGCACTGATCTTCTTTTTCACAAATAGTGAACACCAATTCACTATTTATGCTATTTTTTTATAGGAGATATGATTTTTATTTGTTTTTTTGATCAGACTACCTCTTTATATTTTACCTCTGCGTACCCCTATTCTTCGGTCTTCTTTATTTCCCTTGAAATGATCTGAATTACTTGGAACATGATCACTCAGAGCAATTGAAGAGAATGCTTGTACATCTGACTTTACAAGAGATGCTTGAAGAGAATGCTTGTGCATCTCTAGATCAGACTTTATTAGTTGGCAGTCATCTTGCTTCTGGATGAGGGCTAGAAACCGACAGAAGAGGAGTGGGTTCTCTAGCACTTGGTATTTGCCAATAATTGGGTATATTTCATAGTCGCTTGTGATCATCTGCATTAAAAATTATCGATACCTTAGCTGAAATTCGACCCGAAGCACAGAGGAAGCCTGTTTACATGGCATAGAGGTAATTTTTCTGTTTTTTCAATGTTGAAATTCATAATGCACAAAAAGTTCTGTGAAATCAGAGCCTGAATTCTACAGTTGGGTTCTGCTGTCCTATAATTCACTATAAGGTGTGTCAAGCATTGGAACAGATTGCCCAGAGAAGTGGGGGAGTCATCATCCCTGAAGGTATTTAAAAGATATGGAGATGTGGTGCTTAAGGACAAGGTTTAGTGTTGGACTTGGCAGTGCCAGGTTAAAGGTTGGACTCAGTAATCCTTAAGGTGTTTTCCAAACTGTTTGATTCTATTATTCTAATAAGAATCTGCAGTTTACTACAACATACCAGAAAATGCAGGCAGCTCCATTAGGCCTACAAAAACGGCCCTATTTGTAGCAAAATCTCTAATAATTAAATTCATGTACACTGTAAGTAGCAACAAGATGCTAGAATCTGGCGTAAAGGTTGTATTTAACTTTCTCTTAATACCAGTTTTCAAATCCTACTTCTTGTACTGGTCAAGCCCTTTAATATTAATCCAGATAGAAAATTTTTATTGTGAGAGCAGACCAACTGTATGGACCAGTTTCTTCTCTATGAGGCTTTAGAGGCAAATGGAAAAAAATTGTTATTAACTAAAAAACAACAAGATAACAATCAATTCACACTTCAGAAATAAATTCCTCTGATGAGTAGAAAACAAAAGACTATCTAATGCTCAAAACCTTCTGTTGGAAACCAGACCTCTTATTTAGACTTTGGAGTGCAACTTTAGGAATCCTATTTTTTATGATGTTTCTGGTGTGCATTGCAGAGCAATTCATCTGTGGTTTTCCGTGAGTAATGAGTTCATCTGTTCATAGCCTTTATACAAACATGTGGGTATGGAAATAAACAAATGCTACGCACTAGAAAAAGACACATCAAGACAAGCACCTTTTTCTATATCAGCCATGTCTCTTCTGTTGTATGGAAGTCAGTTTAAGTATATTTAACTGAACTATATTTTAAGATTTATAAAGAACTGCGTTCAGACAATAATTATAAGAGTAATAGTGTCTCTGAGATCAGAGTTTAATTGTTTCAAGCCTTTCAAACGTAGAAAGAATCACAAGGAAACACATTTTTATTTACCTTTATTTCAGAGAGGATGAACTGAACTGTGGTACCCCAGAGGTAAAACACTAACAATATTTCCCAGTGGTTTACCCTGCTTTGTAGACTTTAATCCAAAGAGTTGACAATAAATTCAAGACCACTAAAAGCTACACAAGATATTCTATCTGATGAATTACAGGTGTTTTCAAACTGCTTGTATTAAGGCACCTAATCTTGGGAAAGAAAGCCCTTTTATGCTGTGTATTGAAGTTGAAATATATTTAATACCTTTTTTAAAGGTGTTAAGCTGTTCCTGTTAGATACCCAAAGATATGAGTAAATTCAATTTAGCTAACATTTTTAAAACATGTCTTTTACCTGATTTTGGGTATAAATGTCAATACTGTTTTCAGAGACCTCAGAGGTTTTCACTCCATGGCAGAAAGGGCAGAGCCTGAGTAAGGTCTGTCCATTCATTCCTTTTCTGCCTCATCCATGGTTTCCTTTTATAATTTTTGCTTCCTTTTCAGCATCTCAGACATAAATTCAGTGATATTTCATGGGCCAAAAGGAGGTTTTTTTTCACCCTTCAACTAATTCTTAATACTTACTATAGCACTATGGGAAATGAAATTGTGGAGCAGAGTCCTTAAGGCCACATTGCCACTAAAATGCTTCATATCACAGGACCAGAGCTCACAGTGTAGTTCCATGTAGAATTTTATCTGGCAAAAAACCCATCTGAAGAAGGTATTGTTCCCCTGACCTTATCAGTCTAGTTCTACCTTTTGCCTTAATGCTTTTATGCTGATGTAGTCTCTTCTTTTTAGTTTTTTGGTTTTTTTGTTTGTTTTGAAGTTGTTGTTTTGTTATACTCCTCTTGAAACATGCTAATGACATAGCAAAAAGGTAGAAAATTAGATGTCAAGTAGTCTGAAAAATAACATGTAGTTGGACAAATAGGGAGCATTTCAGCCCATGTAGGTACTAAGAGCAAACACCCTTCTCCTCTCACAACCCTCTTCCCAGTTCCTGGGCTTTGACAGTGATGGTGTCACCCAATGAATCACTGACCTAAAGGATCTAATCCTTTAAATGAATACCCTTGCTCTCCTGTCTACTCCATAGGAGTTTGCTCACAGATGTTGGCATCACACCCTAATTTTCAGAGGAGCATTAGCAGTAACAGCCTGTGTACTGTACAATCAGCCTTTGGGCAATAAAGTTATTAGCAAACTTTTGTCATAATTTTTTTTTTCTTGTGAACTTCACTTGGATTTAGTTTACTCAGGCAATTTTCAAGCAGACTGTTGAAAGTATTTGCTATGCCAAAATGATTATTCCACTTCTTAAACATGGTTGCTTTAGCAAAGTCCATCTAAGTAAAAGAAAACAAAAAGAAAATGTCATTGTAGGTTAATTGCACAAGAACTAAGAATTCATACTCAATTTCAGCTAGATGTGTCAAAATAGAATTTACCCACCAAATGCCTTATGTAGCTGTTAAATAACAGCTGTAATTTAACAGAATTTTTTTAACAGAATTTTTAATTTTAATTAATTTTAACTGAATTTTTTTAAATTTAGACTGAATTTTTAAAACCATCCTTTTTTCTGCAGACAATAATACTTCTGTGAAATTTTCATTTCTTCTGAAGGGTCTTTTTCTTCAAAGGAAAGAGAAAAAGAAAGGACAAGAGACCATCTTTAATCAAAAACTGGGGTGGAAAACTTGGATGGAAAAGTTGATGACTTTTTTATTTTCATTATTTTATTTGAAAAAAAATAAAGCTTTTCTGGCTTGCTTCTGTGATAACTTCTAATTATATTTCATTTTGTTTTGTGTAGCTGCCTGGGAAAGCCTTACTTTCTAAACTACTATAAAAGATGAGAAATATAAAACAATATATTATCAGTCAGCACATCCAATCACTCTCTTCCAAAGAAATAAAGACATCACACTGCCTTTAACAATTGGCTGTAAAATGGCACCTTCTAAATTAAGACGTCTATCCTTTGCATACAATAAAACTATGTATTTAAACTTGTGTCAGGTTAGGATTATTAGCTGACAGAAACAAATTTACTGCCTTGTTAAAACCTTTTATCACAGCAGAAAGGATTTAACAGAGCTATAGTCTTTTCTGTTTTGTATGGCAACAACTGGCTTGTTTACAAATTTTGAGCAATTATGTGCTGAGAAAGTCCACTTAAGACAACTGCATTTACTTTACTGTTGGAGAGATGAAGTGGTTTGTGTTTAGGGTTTTTTTTTCTCTCAATTCTAAGTGGATGATTAAGCATTAGAAAACATGAATTCAACCTCACTTTCAGGTTCTCAAATCTGAGTTTGCAGCACTAGCAGTTTCTACATTAATTTGCAGTTTGTACCATTTGAGAGAAAATTACCACAGACAGGTCTGCATTATGAAATGTTGCCAGTACAATTTTTTACTTGCGTTTGTGAACAAAATTGCACTGCAAAACT
Organism: Grantiella picta; assembly: GCA_013397955.1. Classification (NCBI taxonomy): domain Eukaryota; kingdom Metazoa; phylum Chordata; class Aves; order Passeriformes; family Meliphagidae; genus Grantiella; species Grantiella picta. Next base: position 952,428 of record VZRM01001859.1, on the reverse strand, counting down.
CTTTTTTTAAGAAAAAAAATTTGTATTGGAAATACGGTTTATTTCACAATATGACTGAGGTAATTTAGGAAAATGCCTTAACATTCCTATTAAAAAAGAAGCCTTTTGCAATGTTTTACTAAGTATAGAAAAAGCTACAGTGATATTGACAGGACACAAGAACTTACCAAGGTAAGTCTTTCATGGGTGCTTCATACAGCTTTGTGATGCTACGCTGTGGTTTAACTCCAGCCAGCAGCCAAGCTCCACACAGCCTCTTACTCTCATCCTCACCAGCAGAACTGGGGGGAGAATCAGAGGGGTAAAAGAAAACATGTAGGTTGAGATAAAGACACTTTAACAGGGAAAGAAAAAGCCATGCAGAAAGCAAAGTAAAACAAGGAATTAATTCACAACTTCTCATAGGCAGGCAGGTGTTCAGACATCTCCAGGAGAGCAGGGCTTCATCCCATGTAGCAATAGCTTGAGAAGGCAAAACCTGTGACCCCGAATATCATCCCCTTCCTCCTTCTTCCCCTCACTTTATACAGTGAGCATGGTGTCACGTGGTTTGGAATATCCGTGTGGTCAGGTGGGGTCATTTGTCCCAGCTGTGTCTTCTCCCAACCTCCCACGCATCCCCAGCCTCCCCACCATCGTGGCAGTGCAAAAAGCAGGAAAGGCCTTGGTTCTGTGCAAGCCCTGCTCAGCAATAACAGAAACATCTCTATATTATCTGTACTGTGCTCAGCACAAATCCAAAATGCAGCCCCATACTAGCAAATGTGGAGAAAATTAACCCCACCCTAGCCAAAACAAGCACATAATATAAACGCAAAATTTTTCTTTGGACAGTGAAGAAAGTTATATGGTGTGTCATATGCAGCCCACGGAAAGTGGGTCAGCAGAAAACTTGCTTATAAGTCTGAAGACCTCGTAGGTGAAAACAATGGTTCAAACCTTGGTCTTGTCAAAACTGGGGTACAAGTATTCCCTGGCTTATTCCAGCCACTTTCAGTCTTCAAGTAACAAATAAATGAAAAGCCACTGACTCTAAGCAAGCCAACAAAACATGGAGGTAATCCCAGCTTTCTCTGGATGTTGATCTCTATCCACTGATAGACCCTTCCCTCCCTTTTTGAAGCCAGAAAGGTTCTTTTCTCTGCCTGCCAGTGAATAAACTCAGCACAGCTGTGCCAGCCATGCTCCAGTGCACGTCTCAGCAGCGAGGGCCAGGCAGCTGTGGCCTCTCCCTGATGAAGGCTGGCCATTTGGCTAGGAGCTTTGGAAGCAGTTTTATAGATCACATCAGGAAAAAAATGCCAGGCACATGTGATGGTTGGGAAAATCAATCTGGAAAGAGAATTAAGACTACACAACCTAACAATGATTCCTTTAATACATTGTGGATTGGTAATGTTTTTGAACAAAGTAGAAGAGAATAGCCCAGAGTACCTGCAGAGGGGGAGGAGGAGGAGACAATGCCCTCATTGTCTTTTAACAAAAACAATTCTGAAGTGTACCTTAGCAAAATTCATAGCCTGAAATCTCTTTTTTTCCAGTTCAGGCCTGATGCACAGCATGTTTCCCTAGTCTTGCCCTGTCCTTAATTGCATGTAGACTGAAGACTTTTGTGATGAGCACAGTTTACTGCTGAAAGAAGAAAAAATTGTTGAATGTTTGAAAAGCTGATTGACAAGGAACCTTTTTCCCCTGATCTTTTAAATGCTTTCACCAGTGCTTCCTTATAATCCTAGACAATGCCACTGACCCTTTTACAAATCATTGTACACACTGAAGACTGAAATTTTATACACAGTTGAAGTCAAGCTTTTTGTCCAGGTTTTGACAGCTGTTATTCTAAAACAATGTTTTGGCTCTGATCAAAAATATGACTTTATTTCCTTTTGGGTTTATACCAGGAACCATATGACTCTTTGATAGATGTGGAGGAGGGGTGGGAGCAAGAAAGCGAGAAGATCTTTCAGCTGCTCTCCCAGTAGAGCTCAGACTGCAAAATGAAATGACAAAGGAAGCTCATTTATCCAGGGCACTGGGTGTGTGGTAGATGGTCCATGAACAACTGTTTGAAGAGAGGTGAAAGTCAGAGTTATGTTGCATATTTATCACCAAAGATCAGGTCCTGAACAGCAAGAGCAGTGCATGAGACAACACTGTTTTTCCACTCTTCTCTGTGAAAAATTAAAAGCTACTCAAGCACAAGTTGGTATTTAGATTGCCTGAAGTGTCAGAAGTTGAACTACCAGCAGATCCATGAGAGGTCTGGGTCAAACCAAGGCAGGTAGGGGTAACACCTGCCCTCACCAGCACATTGCTATTACTTGCTCAAGTACCTAACATTCCTTAGCAGGGCCTCAGCTTGGCTTTTGACCACAGGCAATTGCTGTGGTTGCTTTTGCCGAAACCTGTTCTGGTTAGAGATCGTATCAATCTAAGAGGTGGTCTGAGCATATCCGTGCTGGGTAGCCTGAGCCGTCGCTGCCTGAGTCTGTAAGAGTTCTGTGACCCAGCAGTGTCTGAAAGGTGACACAAGCTCAGAGGGCCTCTGAAATCCTGCCAGGTTTCACTGGAAAACCATTACTGGCCGCAGCAGGTGGTAACTTAGGAGTGCAGAAATTATTTCTGTGGGGGTTAAAATAGGGTGTTTAAATACTAACATTGGGATTTCCACAAATGAAGTATAGTGCCTATTATAGTATTACTTGCTCTAAACCACACAAGTTTGAAATTCCCTTTTAAAGGTCACTTTTAAATATTGAGAAAAAATCTTTAAGTTGAAGCTTTTAGAGGAACTCTGATCTAACTACACCAGCTTTGTGTACATTGTCACACACTTTGTGCCAGTAACCAGCCTAGCTAACTGAATTCCATCCATCTTACCCAAATACTGCAGAGGGGAATATGGCCATGGCAGTATTAATTCAGGCATTCTCCACTTTCCTTTCAGCAAGGTACATCTGTCCTGAAATTCTCCACATCTGGAATGGAAAAGTAAATTCTGGATGTAGGAACTGGAATGTGTGTCCACACAGATTCTTAGGAAAAGGATGTTAACCCTTTGTTTCTCTGTGATGAGATGTCAGCAAGGAAAGGCAAAAATGACTAGCCAATAAAATAATAGAAGACTGTGACACTAGTTGAAAAGTACAGGTAAGATCCAAAATGTGGAAAAAAAGTACTTAAATACTTGCTTTTCCTTTAACTTGGAAAGGCTATGGCTTAGGGTAAATGTCTGAAACTTAGGATGTGTTTGCTTTTCCTGTATTTGTTCCACCAAGTCAGTTCTGATTGTTTCATTCACTGTAAAAATTTTTTTCACTGACAATTTAAGGAACATAACCAAATATTGAGGTATTAAGTTTTGCAGATTCTTGCTATAAGTTTTCATTCTGCTCCTTTTTTCTTTTTTTTTTTTTTGGGTCTTAGGACACAGAAGACAAAATCTCTGCAAAGATGACAGAAGTCATTCAACCTTTTATAGAATCATAGACTGGTTTGGAATGGACCCTAGAGATCATCTAGTTCCAACACCTCTGCCATGGGCAGGGACAGCTTTCATTAGTCCAGTCTGCCATTTATATATTCAGCAGGTGGCAATCAGGATATTGCTGTCACAGATCTGTGACTTTTTAGGGATCTATGACTTAGTTTAGGGAACACTTTTTACCATGGCGAAAAGCTAACAAGCAAAAACACAAAGATAAACAACCAAAAAAACTACATTGACTGGGCTTTCAATAATATGTTTCTTAATTTATAAAGTTTGAAAGGAAAAAGATCACTTAGAGGTAAGATACAATTGTATTTTCTTGCCTAGTAAAGTTTCTGATAACATTGCTTGTAAAGAGGCCTTAAGTGGACTCCAGGATGAAGTCAAGTACTCCTGAACAGCGTCTGACAACTATGATGTCATTCTTGACATTTATCGAATTTTCTTTGTTTTTCATGTGGGGGTACTCTCTATTCTGTGCTTGTGAGAGCTTAGCAAACTGCACTGATGAGATCTGAGTGCCAGTGGTTGCAGTGGGCCCTCAAGGACTCGTATGTCCATGGGCCAGCAACCAGATAGACTGAGCATTTAAGGTTAGATGCTAAAGACACACATATTTTTGTGTATATATTCCATTACTGCAATTTTCAGTCCTCTCCTGGAAGGAGAGAAAGAGTAGGATGGATCTAGCTGAGCCCTTCATAGACACTGGAACCAGCAGCATGCTCTGAGTGCAGTGGATCCATGTGAACAGGCATGGGAATCATTTTACAATTTACTGGGAATGCCTCCCAGATCGATGGATGGCTGGGACCAGGGAAGGGAATTATAGCATCCTCATCTCTGTGGGGCCAAAGCAAGGGAGATCAGCTGGGACCTCCACCTTGCCAGGTTCAGCCATCTGAAACTACTGACAAAGATGCAAACTCTAGGCAATCTGCTCCAGATCTTTAATGTCTCTACTCTTAGAGCATTTTCTTGACATCTATCTTCAATTTATGATTACTGTTTCCTGTGCAACAGCTATAGACACGAATATAGATAATTTCATCTCTGCTTTCTTCTCCTCTGCTAGAGAATATCAAGGGACAACAGACCATGTTTGGAGACAAATTTAAGCAAGCACACAGACTGCTGTGTTAACTGGAGAAATGCATAGTTCTCTCTAGAGTGCTGTTGCCAGCTTGGTGATATTTAATGTTTCCCAATACAGTTTCAGCTTCATATTTTGTATATGTAATAGACTTGGTCCATGTTATATCACTTAATACACTGAGCAGGCCTGGCCTGCAGCCCAAGGAAAACCATAGTGAACTCCACCTGTTACATCCCTCTATCCTGGCAAGGAGTCATTCCCAGATACTCTGTGGGTACACTTACCCAGCAAAACTGTATCCAACTGTAGTTTCACCAAGACCATAAGCCCCCGGTGTGGCTATGAGAATGGAACATGAGTGTTGTGATAATCGCTGCAGGTTCCCCACCCATTCCTTCCTTATGTGTTTATCCATGGCCTATTGTCCTGCTTTCCCCACCCCACGTGGCCCTGGCCACTCACTTGAGTTTTCCCTATTGGTTCCTGTACCCCAACTCCGCCCATGTACCTCCCCTGTGCCCAGAGGTCACTGGGCCAGTGTGCTGTCCCTGCCCCTCTGTTTCACCTATAAAACCCCTCACCCTCCACCATATTGTTGTCTCTGCACATGGTCTATGCACCACATGTGTCTGTGCATGTGAGGCCTTGCTGTCCCTGCCCCTCTGTTTCCCTATAAAACCCCTCACCCTCCACCATATTGTTGTCTCTGCACATGGTCTATGCACCACATGTGTCTGTGCATGTGAGGCCTTCGCCCATGAGGCATCTCTGCCTCTGGGAGGTCTTTGGCCTCTGGTGCAGCCACGTGAATAAAATCTTCCATGGACACCGTGTGTAGACCCTCCTTGCCGCCTTTACCACCACCGGTTGTGAAGAGCAGACGAAACCAGAGTCAGCCTTAGGTTCCCTTGCCGATGACAGTGCAGTGACCAGCCCTCAGAGGGAGCGTTTGGTGCACTGAGGCACTGAACTGGGCTGGGCAGAGACGCTGTCAGGTTAGGTCTGCTATAACATCCTCCAACCACAACACATGAGAGAGTATCAAAACACCCCATTAAATCAGGATGTATGATACTACTGCTTCTCTGCTGCTCTGTCCTGTTATCCTCTCACGGACCAGAATTAGGTTAGTTTGACAAAATCTGCTCTTGACAAATCTGTGTTGGCTGCTGCATGACTCTTTTTACTATGCTAAGAGCTGTTGCACTGAGGGTGACCCCAAGTCAGGGAGATATTTCATAAGGCAGTCATGCAAACAGGGCTGGGAGGAGCCACTTGGTGATTCAGCTTGAGCCTTGACAAGCACTTTCAGACATTTTGTCAAAAAGTCCCTTTCATAATATACAATTGACTCTGTAATTGAAACATTAGTGAAATATTTCATGCATTTTGCAACTTCAGGAAAACAGGACTTCAGCTAAGAGGGAGACATAACCTGTATGGAAATGAAGATAGAAAGTAAATTTGGATTGCTGCTAAATGAATCCAAAGAATCCTATTTAAGAATATAACTTCTCCAATAGCAGCAGCAGCTATTGAAGATTATTATGTTAGATATATTTGGTTTGAATAAACTCCCTGGAAACACTGTGATCAATTGTGAGTTTTAATTCGGTATGTTCCAGTTAAGAAATTTTTAATGAAAGTTTTAATACTACTTCCTAATTTTTCTTCTATTGTTAGAACTTTAAATTCCCTCCCAGTAATTGTATGTTGCAATTTTTTAAATTATTCTAGCATGTAATTTGTTCAAAGAATGTAACATAAATTACAGTTCAACTGCATTGCTTTAGAAGAAGAAGGTTTCTGTAATTTATTTGCTGAATGAGGCCTCAGAAATGGGTTTGTTTCTTCCTTCCAGTACTGACTTCCTCTTGTAATTAATGCAAATAAACTGGCAGGGCTTCATGTTACTATGATCTACGACATTCAGAATCTTTCATGCTAATGAAAGGTTGTACCCATATGCTTACCAAGATGTGATGGAGGAAAGACATCTCTGTTTGCAAAAATAATTTGTCTGGAGTAGACAGAGGTGTACACTTCTGCAAATTTATGATTTTATTCACTCATCCTCAAGTTTTCAATAATTTCCCCTTCAGATTCCAAATTACTATGGCTGTGACCTAACCCAATTTTTAGGTTCATAACAATTTCACACTGTTTTTTAAAAATAAAAATATTTTCTTTACATATGTTTTTTCTAAGATGCCATCAATCCAACTAATTTAGAATCCTAACTTGAGAACAGTTTCATTGACATTTTCAGTGTCTGTCCAGGAGAAATAGGGACTGCAGCCAGATTAATGTAAGTGTTTTTGTTGAAAAACAAATTAAACCACACCTAATTTATTGTTCCATATATATTAGGAAGATGACAGGTACAGTGACATGTGATTTTGACGAGGCTTAGAGTAGCTTATCCTCAAACCTGTGCATTCATAGGATGAATGGATGTGGCCCTGATATGTTCCTATATCTAAAAAAGATACCACAAAAGATAGAGCCAAGGATGTGCTGATGGATGTTTTCTATTTTCTCAAAAGAGCATGCAAGAAATGTGGTTGACTGGCTCGATGTGAACTCTGTTTTTCAGGGTGGTAACTCCATTTTTGTGAATGGTTTTGAGGTTTCTCAGGTTTGGTCATCATTACTCCCCTTCTCCAGATTTTTCAGTAGGACTGTGGTATAGCACAACCACTGACAACGATTGTCCCAGATTCACCCAGCACAGAGGACACACTACAGAGCTGTTCCATTTGGCTCACATTTAGAGGCACATGTGCTGGCACTAAAATAAAGAAATCCACATGCAAAATCATTCCTGCAACTTGATCACTATCAAATGTGAAAAGAAAAAGTAGAAAAGGGGAATGAAGAACTGTTGTTTAAACCTCTCTCATAACAGGTCAGTAACAACTACATGTCTCAGAAGCTGCAGTCTTGTGATATCTTTATATTACTAAAAGTATAACTAGAAATATTAATACTCTAAATGTTTAACAAAAAATGTCTAAATGTGTCTAAATATCTTCTCTATGCAGAACAATAGAAATATTTTAAAAAGTAATCCCAAAAGTCTTAAGTAATTACAAATTTTGAAACCCTCCCAAGACACCACTTTACTGGTGGTATTATCCTGGAAGACAGTACTAAAAGAATAGGCATATAATTAGTTGACTGAGTGATTGCAGGGGAATACTTAGTGATACTTTATTTTTTGCTTAATTTGTAGAAAAAAAAAATTACTGTTTATTCATTTTCAGTGATAAATATCTTTCGCAAAGTCCAGATTTCTCTATGAAAGCAGAAACCTTGTCCCTGAATAACTCATTTTTCCAGCTATGAAGATAATATTTTCATAATTAAGAGATTGGTATTAGACTTGTGAGGCAGAGTGAAATAATGTCTATAAAATTCATACATGACAATGGATGTATTGAAAATTTTCGTTTCGCAGAGGTTCATTGTAAAAAGCGTTGGTCAGATCTGAAAGCACTTGGAGGCTTGAAAAAGTGTTGAAAGATGCAGAGGACCACAGGTCATGAAGGATATATAGCCTGAAGAATTTATCAGAGTATTACAGGATTTAAATATGTTTAAGTTTGAGAAAACCAGAAATTGTCATTTATCTGATGAACAGTTTATTGTGAAATACTTTTGTACTTGATACACATTTCCAGATCTCATCTGCTAATACTTCAACTATTTGTCTTTCTTCTTTTGTTTGCCTCTCTAAGTCAACTCAACATGTTGCTTATAATTGCTGACAGTCTCTCTGTTAGACATACAATACATCCCTCCCAAATCTGCTTTCATCTTTTACACAAAATAAAGCTGCTTTTATTACAGCCATTAATGGCTGTTAGCCAATCTCAGAACCAGTACTTCTGCTGCATCTTCTTTGACCTGCTTCCCTGTTCATTCTCCCTTGGGATTCTTTTCTCTGTAACCTCATCACAAAACCAAATACAATTATTTTCTTACTGACTCCCAGATGTGTATTCTAGACAGATCTGCTTCTCTCCAGACCAGGAGTCACTTGAGATGGCTAAAGCAGTTTCATCATCTCCCTCCCCACACCTTCTTTTGACAATATTTCCACTGTTTATTTTTTCTGATCTGTAGCCTGCTAGTCCCCTCTACATCAGATCCTCCTGTAGGCCTCTCTGCCAAGGCTTTGCCTAAATATTAATCTCTGTCAGACATATATGCTTAAGAACATTCCTGTATAAACTAAATTAAACTAAGGCATGCAACTAAAGAATGAAACTCCTTCAAACTTAAATCATCTTGCATCTTTTCTTCTTCTCCCTGATAAGCATTATGATGTCAGATCCATTTTGAGTGCTGCAATAAAATACATTTTCTGCTATGATCATATCATGTATCTCTGTACATTCCTCTATTTGCTTACCCTTCTTCCTTATCAAACTCAATCTGCTTGTCTTCCTTGCAGAAGGCTCTACCAGCATCTCCACTGAAACTTTATTTTTCATTTGAGACTCTGAGTGCAGATTCTCTCTCTGTCTAGTCCTTCCAAAGAAGCTGCTGCTCAGTGACATGCTGGGCATCAGTCTGCTGGTGGGAGGTGTTGAGTGCTTACTTTGCATCACTTGGGTTTTTTTCTTCAGTTTTCTCTTCATGTATTCAAGTGTCTTTATCTTGACCCATCAGCTTTTTCTCACTTTTCTTCTTTCAATTCTCTCCTGCATCCCACTATGGGGGGAGAAAGTGGCTGGTGGGTGCTTAGTTGCTGGCCAGGGTCAACAAATCACATGTGGAAAAACTTTGAGTTTTTTTCCAAAAATTCCACGGATATGACATGATGACACTATTAGGAATCCTGCAATTGCCACCATTTAATGGCAGTTGTGTAATTCCATCTGCAGGAAAATTTGACATATTTTGAACTAGCTTGAAGTGAAAACTTTTGTATAGTAAACCAGGTCATGAAAATCTTTTCTCATATTTACTTTCAAACTCTTAAGACTACAGTTTCACATTTCAGTCCTTGCTAATTCAGACTCCGAAGATGAGCCCTGCCCTCTTTGGAGCGCACTTGTGGGCAGGGCATAGTCCTGTTTCATTGCTTTTTCTTTTCTTTTTTTTTTTTCCCCTTTTTGAGAATTTCCTTTGCTAGTAGAAATGAAAAGCATATAGAAAATAAATTTTGTAAATTGTAGTGTTCTCTTCCTGTCTTCATCACATGGATGTTAGTGTCATGGAAGCACTAAAGAAGATACTTCCAAAACTATGCACATTAATATGAAAAAAGTCTCTTGATATTTGAGTGAGTACAACCACATTCAGTTTCATCATGGATGACTGTTTATCCTGCATTCCTATTTTTCAAGGTTAAGAGATCTACTTACCATTAAAAGCAGAAAAAATATAGAAATTAGAGAATAAGGAAACGACTGGCAGCATGTTACTCTCAGGACTATTAAGCTGGTTAACCCCCTGATGGGTTAAACTTACATTTTCCATACACTGTTATCAAGACAAAAATCAGAGTGAAAATGAACTGGTCTTGAACCAGTCACTAAGATAATATTTCCCCACTTGCACAGCAAACAATTTCTGGCAGGTGGCAGGTACTAGAGAATCAGTATTAAACTTTTTGGCAAACTGACCTTGTGAAGTGATTGCCTGACTCAGATGCCTGGAGTAGATTTTCAAGAGACAAAGCACATTAAAATAAAAATTGAATAGCAAAAAAACCCAAAAAAACCAAAAACAAACCTAAACCCCAATCAAAAACTCAACAAACAAAATAGCTTGTTTTATTGAAGAAATATCACAGGCAACTTAAAGCAGAAAATGTGTGCAAAAGACACCCTGAGCAGTAGTATCATCAGCATTAACACATCTCCTTGTATGTATACAGCACAAACAAGTCCTTTGAAAAGTTACTGTGCTTCTCCACACAATGCAGAGTAGAACAATTTCTATATCACCTTGTGAGTGAACTGGTATAATAAAAATAAATTAATGTAATGAATAAAAAGTGTTAATGACCTATTTAATTTTGCATTACATTAATTATCATATTCTTATTTCTCAGACTACTGTAGTCATACAAATATAAGCCTAATACATTGAATGGTGCACGTAAGTAAGTGTGTTGGTATTTTATTTCAAAAATAATAAGACATGTTACTTAGGTGCTGATGTATGTCATAACTTGGCAAATTCAAATTTTAAGTGTTTTGTTTAGCTTTTCTAATCATAAAAGTCTTGTCCTTGAGATTGCACATAATTTCTCTAGACTCATCTCTTTTTGTTGCTGACAATTGTAGCATTTTAATTGTAGACACTTCCAGAAAAGGAGCTGTGGACTTTGTGCTTTGAACTCAAAGACAATTCCTGGACCAATTTTTCAAGCAAGGTCTGTCTGCACATACGATTGATTTGTGTTGTAAATGCTGACTTTAGGAAGAGAAACTGAAATAAATGTGGAATTAAAAATAAAAGTACCTTGATCAGTTTTGACATAAAAGACTTTCTGATTTATGTGCTGACTTAATAGCACTGGGGGAAATGTCACAAATGTGAGAAATACATGTTTTTTGTATCATCAAGTTCTAACTAGTCACAGATCTTTTTGCCAACTATTTTGTATACAGACAAAATACAACAACAAATCTTTGCATGATCTCCACAAAGTAGTAAGGGCAAAACTGTTGGATTGTATCAAAGTCATGGTAGCCATGTTCTCTACTTTGGGAGATGTTTATATTCTTTGAATTAAGAAGTCTTTGGCATAAACTGCATTGACAGGGGGAACTGAAATCCAGGACTCATCATACCAGGAGAATGTGCTCATTTCCAGAACCCAAATGCAAGGGGTTATGCTCTCCATTAGGCCCCAAAATCTGTCCATTCTTTAGAAGGCAGAATAGAAAGAAAATGCAACTCAGTGATCCCAATTTGCATTGTTTTATGGGTGGTATTATCACTCAGGAAAGTAGGACCAAGGATGTCACTCACCCACTGTCTACCACCAGGCTGTAATGAAAACTATGTGGCTTTTACTCAGGCTCCTAAACACGTAAAGGAATTTCTGTCTATCAGTTCCAGTTCTACAGAGTGACAAAGACCACAGGCCACTGCTTCAGTCTGAGGAAGAAACTGAAAATGTGCTTCTTGGCTGGCTTAGACTGTCCTGCCTTGGCATGCCAGGCATCAAGTAACCCATGAAAAAGTTCTGTTCCCATAACTGCCTTGCTCTGCTCTGTGAATTACAGAAGCAGTCCAGGGTGTCTCATTGTACTGACTGACACACTGGGGATCAGGACACACACATCTCTTTGTGACTTCAATGGGATCAAGTATTCAATCTAAGTTGCAAGAGGGATATATATCTTTTTCCATCTCCAAGCATTTCAAGAACTTCCAGTCTAAGTTAATGTTTCGTGGGAAAATTAGACTAGGTTTTGAAACCCATTGAGGGAAATCTTTAGAGATGATAAGGATGACATATTCTGCTTTGGAGAAGCTTTGGAAAAGCATATTTTTTTCAAATTCAACCTTATAATTACAGTGGTTTCTTTTGTGTCTTCAAAATATCTTTTTGTTTAATGTCTCTCCCTTCTCTACGACTCAAGGCTTTCAGAGGCAAAATAGGTTTTTAATTTATTCTTTTTTAAAATCTCAATGATTTAAGTACGGACAAGTGGCCAGGGGTTGAAGAAAGCTATTACAAAACAAAATAATTTTAAAACTGTTTGAAAGAAGAGGACAATATATTGTCAGAAGTATTTAATGGCCTGGAAGTCATTTCTCAATACACTGGTAGCTTTTCGTATAGCTGTACTGGATTTGTCTAAGCTTCAGTATTCATTTTTACACATTTTTAATTGTCTGACAGGGTAACTAGGTACTAATTTCATCTATAGACAAAGCTCAATTTAACAAAGGACTTAAGTGCTTGCTCAGCAGCAAGCACTGGGGTAGTGCCATTGATGACATTAAAAGAATTATATTAATCTCTAAAGCTGAAATTAGTTTCTGCTCAGCTTTTCAGAATGGTTCCAAATTTTCCATGATCAAGTTTCAATTCAGCAGAATCACTGAGATTCAACAGAGAGCAATGTGCATAATTTAAAGTAAGGTCTGGAATTTCCCTGACATGAAAATAATGGCCTTTGTAAAACTAGGTTTCCCTGATACACCTGAAAATAATTTTTAACAATAATTTTCACAAAAGCTTATGGATTTCTATATTTGCATTCTGGACTGGTTTAAATATGCGTTTTACTGACCAGCCTCATAGCAAAGCACAAAGTATTTTCAGCTTTTAATATTGGAATTGTGCTGTGAGTATATGCAGTACAGATGTCAGAATCAAGATCTATTGTAGTATTACTGAGAACAGAAAAGTCTATTTACTGACAATAAATCATGAATTCTCAGCATTGTCCAAATCAGTACACTTGAAACATGATAGAGTCCAGCCAAATCAGTGGCAAATTTTCTTTTGACTTCAGCAGCTATTGCCACTTAAGAGGATAAAAATTAATTTTAAAGGATTTAAATTTTGTGTGGCCTCTTTTAAAACCAACCTTATTTCATTAGATATTCTGTGCCTTGATAACTCTAGAGAGTCATGGAATTTTTTGGTTGGAAAGGACTTTAAAGATCATCTAGTTCTAACTCCCCTGCCATCTGGAAAAACACCTCCTCCTAGACCAGATTGTTCAAATCATAGAATCACAGAATTGTAGAATATGTTTAATTGGAAGGGACCCATCATGATCATCGAGTCCAACTCCTGGTCCTGCACAGGACACCCCAAGAATCACACCGTGTACCTTAGAGTGTTGTCCAATTGATTGATTCATCCATTCTGGTCTTGAACACTTCCAGGGATGGAGCATCCACGACTTCTATGGGCAACCTGTTCCAGTGCCTCATCACCCTCCCCGTAAAGAATTTCCTCCCAATATCTAATCTAAACCCACCCTCTTTCAGTTTAAAGCCATCCCCCTTGCTCCATCACTTCATGCTCTTCTAAAAAGTCTCTCTCCATCTCTCTTGCAGCCGCCTTTAGGCACTGGAAACTGCTCTAAGGTCTCCCAGGAGCCTTTTCTTGCCCAGGCTGAACAACCCCTTCTCTCTCAGCCTGTCTTCATAAAAGAGATGCTCCAGCCCTCTGATCATCTTTGTGGCCTGCTCTGGATTAATATAGTATCACATAATTTGCTAATCCTTAGTGCTACTTTTGTCCTTCAGAAAACTTGGTGCAGTTTTGTTTCTTCTGTATAAAATATTTCTGAAAACTGAATCAAGCAGACCAGGAAGCATTTCCAGATTTAATCATGGGGGGGTTTTTTGGTTTTGGTTTTTGTTTGTTTGTTTGTTGGGTTGGTTTGTTTGTTTCCTTTTTTTGGTTCTTTTTTTGTTTGTTTCTTGTTTTTTTGTTTTTCCCTTTTTATTCTTTTTTCCCCCTCTGGCAGAATTCAGTTATACTTTTGTATTTTGTAACATCAGGAAGAGCTACAAAACACACCAAACTGGTGTCAGGCTTGGATATTAAATGAGTCAGAAGGGATACTTCATTCCAAACACCAAATGGAAGGGATTTTTTTCATGTTCTGATAGAATAGATTATTTCAATATTGCAACACTAGATGTCATCACATCATGGTCCAACATGGTGAAATATATTTAAGCTTTTACCAGGATACAGATGAGTGAATAATTTAAAATGAATAATTTATATACTGGATTTTTCTGCCATTTTTCTTCTTCTGTTTTTTTTCTTCATGAAATATTCAAAAGCAGATTGCAAGGCTCTCTTAAGTATTCCCCACCTGAAATTATTTGCAAGTTTCTTTTCATTTTGTCTCCTAACAAATGAATTCTAACTGCTAATTTTGAACTTTAAATTCACAATTAGTCATTTATTAGAATATTACTTCTGTTCCCGATTTATTGAACAGTAGTGTAAAATGACAAACTGCAAAGACAAATGAAAATCAGAACTAACTAAAAGTGAGGTCTGTTGCTAAATCAATATCTCCAGTAAAATAAACATTAAAATTTCAAATTCCTCAAAAAAAAATCAAACAAAAGTAAGTATGAAAAATATGTTTATTTATGCTAATTACTAATCTTTCTGTAGAAGCAAGGGATTTCCTTGAAATCAACTTCAAACAGTATAGTAGAATACATAGATTTTGACCAATGAATGATGAATTTTTAAAAATTATTACTGCCCAATTATGGACTTCTCAACACAATTGAATTCCATAATTAACGCTTTCCTGCACATATATTTGAGGAACTTAGCTAGAAATGGCCTTGCTTATATTGAGCTTATATTGCCTTTTATTGAGCTGCTGTAAAATCAGATCTTTTCCTTGTAGTTTTAATTGTTGACAATGTGAGATGTGCAACATACTTTATAAATTATTTCTTGTTATGATCTCAGGACATACCACAGATATTCTTCAGTCCTTGAAACAGCTTCCATTAGGTCTAGCAGCTCCCTTCTTCAGCAGTGTTACTCATGTCATTATTTTTGATTCATAAAATAGGACATCTATTGTGTTTAATAATAATAAAATTGTTATTATTTTCAAGCCCTCTGCCACTCAGTGCCGTAATTTACTGTACTCCGAAAGCACAGGAAATCTCCAGGGACTTTCAGCTACCTCCTATCTCTTCTTTACAGTCTTCCTCCCTTCTTTACTCTCGTGTGTTCTTGCATATTATACCAAAAGGGAAAACCCCATATCTCCATAAATTTAGTCAAATGTAAACATAAAAACTGTTATTGCAAATAAGACAAGAAACAGAAGGAAAATTTACAAGATTGGTACAACGTCTACTTTTAAAGCAGCTATAAGTTCTTCCTCTTGGTTATTGGTTATTCAGGTAATTGGGACTTCTGAAATGAATTTGTAAATACAAAAAAGGGGAGTGAATTCAGTGCCTTATCTGATAAGCCTTTAAAATGTAATGCCAGCATGAGTAAAGGAAACCGAACCTTTCACTAGCACCCTTCAGACTACAGAACGAGGCTCACTCGTGTTTTTCTACTGATAACCCAATTAGCATCAAATTTTTTTCTGCAAAACAAATGGTTGAGAAATAATCCCTGTCTAGACTAGACCATGAGGACTCAGCTGCACCTCTAGTCAGGCCCCACATTTCCTGGATGACTGGTCTACCAACATCACTGTTTTAAAAGAAAAAACTAATCTTTTTTTCTGAGGACGGGAGGAAAAAATTCGGATCATGAACCTCAGTTTAACTGGTGATCGCACAGCAGCAATATCAAGACATCCTGGTCTTATTAACATTCCCCCTTGGTCACTTCATTCTTATGTATTCCAACACCAAGGTGTTACCACCACATTCAAGACACATAGATAAGGCTGCATGGGAAAAATACAGCACACTCTGAATGTTTTGCTGTTATTTAGTATGCCTACCTCATGCATTTCCCTTCCTAGGCTTTAATCCTCTTCTTGCTTACTGGCATTAGCAATTTACTCTTTTTTAGTTTTTTTTTACTGTTGGTGCCCAATATGAGTTTAAACTTAAGCCATATTTTAGATTAGTCTAAATGGTTTAGTTAATCATAATTTTAATTATTCACAGTTACGGTCTTTACTGACATCATTACCTGTGATTAAAAAAAGCTAAATGTGATTGACCGGCTTTGATTTGTTAAAAATTATATTATGTTATTATGTGGATTTCTTTGTGTACATTACACTTTTGTGATTGCACCATCATTTCTCTGTCCCTAGTCTGGCATTTTTTTGATCTTGCACTTACTCATAGACAGTGCAACCTGATTTCTTTTGATGGAACCACAGATGCAGGGAGCTATTCCCCAGAGCTCTTAACTCTCAAGGCCTGTTTACATTAGCTTATGATCTTGTTACCAGCCACTTCTTGGACTGAAATCAGTGCAAGAGCGGGTGAGTGCTCATTGCTGCTGACTGCTTTCTCTGCTGTGGTGATTCCTTAATGGGAATGTTCTCTGGGGGATGGCATGAGGAAGGCAGTCACCTTGAAGAACACTCAGAAGACAGAGGCAGGGTTTCTTGAAACAGATTTTTACAGGTTTTTTGCAGCCTAGGGAAGGGTAATAGAACAATTCTCTGTGATTTGCTGAATAGCCTGGAACAGTGTGTCAGAGAACAATAAGAAAGTAAGAAAGCCATACTGTTATATTTCAAAGAAGTATTACAACATTAAATCCAACTTCCTGCTCTTTTCATGAAAAAAACCCTTCAGATTCTACTTTATAAATATTCAGAAGATCTTGAAACAGCACCTAAGGTATGGTATATATTTAATGCTAATATTCCTATATTTTCAACTGATAAATGGGACTTAAGATATGAGGAAGTTCTCTGCCTCTTACTAACATCTCCTATCCATTTAATAGAGAAAATATCTAGTTATTTATAGCAATTAATTATATTCCTTTATATTTGGTAACATATCAATGCAAGAAGTACATTTTTATTAATTCATTTGCTATTAAAAGTCACTTAATAAATATTTTATTCAAATATAAATAGACAGCAAGTATGCACGCTGCCTAAAGTCTCCATGATTTGACACCTGGTTGCTTAAATCCTGTAGATTTGTTACTATTGCAGTAACTGATCATGCTTATAAATAATTAAATAATTAAAGTGTTCCAATTTCAGGGATGCAATGTCATGCTCTTTATTGAGCTTCTAGACATAAACATCCTAATCATCACATAGGAGCACAATATCGTATATGAGGATGGGGCGTGGAAACTAATTCTCTCACTGCTACTGTTAAAAAAGAGGAAAAAGGAATAGAACAGAATAGAACAAAATAGAACAGAAAGAAAGAGCAAAAACAGCTTTTATTATTTTTTTTTAAAGTTGAAACTTAAGCTCTACTGCAATAGCAATTCATAACTATCTGCCATTAAACTCTCCTGCCTTTGAGCTTTGACAGATTTCTGGGATGCTGGATGACAGTCATATGAACTCTTAAAATAGTAGCTGAAGGATGAGAAAAAAAGGAGAACCCAATCCTGTCATGGAAACTGAGTGGCTGCAAGGATCTAGGAGGCTATTACAAACCACCCCTGTCTGCAAGAGGCATTGATGACAAAGCACTGACAGAGGGGAGAAAAGGATCAATTAATAGTAAGAAATTTTCACTTGTGATAAAATTCCGAATGACACTCAGATTTTATGGGTACCTCATGTTTGAAATATAAAAAAGTCCCCCATCTTTATAAGTGCTTCTGCTCATACTGGTATTGTATATACAGATCTAACCCTCCAGGAGTTTCCAGTCTGATTGCATTTCATGCACTGTTTCAGCTTTACAGCCATTGTTTTAGTCAAGCAGAAAAATCCTTTTATTGTGTATTTAACTATTTTCATATTGCAGATCTGCAATATCATAAAATATTTTCATAACAACTGTTTTTTCTTACTCCTTTCAGGGAGTTTAGGAGATGACAAATTTATGCATGCAATTGTGCTGACTTTGCTATTATCATTTAATCCATTACTGTGATTTCAACTATTACCTGCATATAGGGGCTATTCTGCCATATTTCAATATAGAATCAGATCCAAGGTTACAAGTATTGTGAAACTTCCTTTTGAACATAGTGAGGAAGAGTTTACATTGATATGGTTGTATTTTCGTACAAGTTCCTCTGACATAAAAGTAGCCAATTTATTTAGCTGTAGAAAGAAAGAAAGAAAGAAAGAAAGAAAGAAAGAAAGAAAGAAAGAAAGAAAGAAAGAAAGAAAAAAAGAAAAAGAAAAAGAAAAAGAAAAAGAAAAAGAAAATGAAAATGAAAAAGAAAAAGAAAAAGAAAAAGAAAAAGAAAAAAGAAAAAGAAAAAGAAAAAGAAAAGGAAAAAGAAAAAGAAAAAGAAAAAGAAAAAGAAAAAGAAAAAGAAAAAGAAAAAGAAAAAGAAAAAGAAAAAGTAAAAAGAGAAGAAAAAGAAAAAGAAAAAAGGAAAAAAGTAAAAGAAAAAGAGAAAAAGAAAGAAAAGGAAGAAAAAGAGAAGAGAAAGAATGTTTGGTTCACAATCCACACTTAGTTTCCTTAGAACTGGTCTGTGAATGAAAACTATTTTGTAAAAAAATGTGAGAAAAAATATCATCAGATCAATTTTAAATGCATATAAAACGTGTCACCAACGTTGCAAATATTTCCAGCTCACCCTTTGTGGATTGAGTTCCTCTTTAACATACGTTTATAAGTTACTTAACTTACTTTCTATTAAGTTCATTTTTGTCTTCACCTCGCCAGTAAGTTGTGTAAACCTTTTGGGACTCCTTTGTTTACATGAAACTTGCTCTTCAAATCAAAAAGAACAGTACAGATCACATATATACATATATACATATATACGTCACATATATACAGGTCAGGCAGACATATGTAGGGTAACCAGTCATAATTGCATTACATGGAGTAATATAGTTTTTACCACGTATTTATAAGTCTATATTAATCCATCTTTTTCTAGGCAATAAGCCAATCAGTTGATAAAATGCAATGGAAAAAAACTGCATCATGCTCTTTAAATGTCCAAGTGTCAAGAAGTACAGAGAATTCATCATTCTATCATTCACGTGGGGTCCTTGTAGAGAGCATCTCTCTTTTGACCTCATCAGGCACCACCGTGGCAGCTTTGAAGTGTCCTGACAGAGCTCAGGCAGCAACCAATCTTCAGTTAGCTATTCCTCTGAGTCCAAGGCTGTTCATCCATGTAGACAGAGTGGAGCACACTTCTAGGCCTTTTGGAGCAAATAAATGCCTAACCTATTGAGATTGGATACATGTCAAGGGATTGGAGAGATTATAGTTTTAGTATTTGTCTCAAAACCTGTGTGAGTCCAGTTTTAGTTACCTATATCCATTTTTTTTACCTGCTTCCACTACGGTAATTAAGTCTGGTCCACCTTAATTATAACAGTACCAATACACCTTCATAATTTTATTCATTTAATTAAGATCTCTGGAAAACTTTTCATTACATCTTTGAGAGCACATAGCTCATTTCATTGATAAGATTTCTATGTATTTTCTACCAATAAGGTGGGATGAAATGCACTGGAATGATATTATTGACCACTATCCATTTATTTAAAACTGTTTGGTAGGGGTTTGTTTTCTTAACTGTATTTTTGTCATTTTTCACAGGCCTTTCTCCACATGGAACTAAAAACAGAATTGAGATTTCTGCATCACGCACATCAGAAATGGGTGAGAATACACTGTAGCAGTGAAGAACTTAGCCTACTGCTGTGGGTGTGCCCATGAGCTGTACCATGGAACAGAACGAGTAAGCAGGCTAAATACACAAACAAGATTTTGAGAAGAAAAACTTAAACCACTGCTGTCTAAAAAGGAAAAAATGTATGCTCCATACCCTCTTGTTATTTTTCCTATTTTCTCTTTCATTCCCCATTCTCTGGTTGTTTCTTTTTTTGAAATTTTTTTCCACTCTGAGGCTAGAGAATACTTAAATGTGCCGAGATTCCATGATGGAAGAAGTTCTGAAAATATAACTAACAAACACTAACAACTAAAATTTTCCTTTAAGGGGAGTGTGTTTTATTTTTGCTTCCAGGAAAAAAAAAACAACAATTCTTCTGGCCTGCTCTTTCATCTCTAATCATGCTTGATACCAGCAACATGTGTCAAGTTACACGAAGAATAAATGAACCATAGAGAAGAACACAAAAATGAGACTGGGTCTCTTGAAGAAAGTGTGGCTCACCACCTTTTGGATGCTATTGCGGAAAAGCTAATACCTTTTCATGCACTGATGCACAATGGGTGTAAGATGTGATAGCACATTTTAGTACAATTTCATGTTCTGGAGCTCATTTTCTATTTCTCACTTCTTAGACATTTTCTTTCTGGGTCTGCATCTCATGTTCAGGGTTATTTTGTGGCCATAAAAGTAGATTCAGTAGTGTCCAAGAGTGGTGTGTCCATGCTGCACTTGTGCCACAGCTCCATCTTCACAACTAGGCCAACTGCCTGATGAAGTTGCAATAATGCCATCACTTTACAATGAAATTTACTGCTACATTAATGAGACTAAAAAAGATATCAGCTAACAGTGGTTTTGTCCTTCTGTTTGCCAAATAATAGTAAGGCACAGTTTATGAACTCTGTGGGAGCTTACACTACAAAACAGTGCCTTGAACATTTCATACAGAGCCATGTTGTCTGTTGATGTAATCACCATGCCAGAACTAATTAAACTCAGAATGTCATTTTCTGGATAAGGCTATTGCAAAGTTCTATAAAGAGCAAACTGTATCTGATCAGAAAACCTCTTGCCCAAAATGTCTTCATGTACACAAGGTCAGATCTGGCTCTCTTTTCTAAAGACCAGTAAATGGAATTTTTCCTTTCAGATATAAATAAAAAATTTTTAAAAAATCGATCTGTATAAATTGAATTATAATATGAAGAGAACTATAATTTCAGAATGTCGTATTCTTAGTTTACCCTTTGTCCTTACATGATGGCAGATTATGGCATGGGCATTTTAAATGCACAGGGCTGGTGGGAGATTTTAATATTTTAAGACATAAAATCATTAATTTTGCAAAAAGTCAAGGCTGAAGGGAAATTATCAGTTAAAAAAACTTGTAGCAGTGTCTGTGTGAAAAAAACTGCTGGCCATTTGCTCTTCCACCCTGTCAGTTTGATTGTTCATCAATTGTCTGGGAAGCTTGCACTGGTGTAAGAAAGGGACTTTGTAAGAGCCTACAAAGGGAATGTGAGTAAGCAATGCTTGGATTATAGGCTAGGCTGGTAATGCACAGTACAGTAGAAAATGTGTTATTCATAGATATTCATTTATATATATGTGTTAATACAGAAGTTGGGAAAAAATCTCCTCTTCAGCTAACTACTTAACAATATGTTATCCTACAGTGGAAATGATATGGTTTAAAGTCTTAAAAATTCCTTATAATTTTCATTGAAATAAATGTTAGAGAAGACAGTAGGAAATTCAAGAGCAGGATTATTTTGCTAGCAGACAAAAATCAGACCAATTTGTTTAATGCAACATTACCTTTAAACTGATTAGCCAGCATGCAAATATAGCCAACAATCAAGCAAACAAACAAACAAAAAAAAAATAAATCTGGAACTAATTTAGTAAGAGATTAGGACTAAAAAAGTCTAAAACCCATTCAATTTATCAAACCCTCACCAGAAAGTAAAAATGTTGATTCGAGTGAAATGGGCTCTGCTCCTCTGTTGAGCAGTATGAGGTGCATGGCTCTTGCGGATGGCCTGGCAAATGAATAAGTCAGTGATGCTGAAATTAAGTCTATCTTATATATGACTGTGTTATTGATATACACCAGTTCTCAAACAGATTACAATGCAGTCTTCTATCCCAGGAAATTAACTCTATTGCAATGTTTTGTTCTGAAAAAAATCTTTTTTAGAGTCTTGTGAGCAAATAATAATTTTTAAAAAATGCTTACTTTCAAAATGGCTCACCATGATTTTTTAATTAATCATATTCCAAAACCGTACAGATCTCAGATATATATTTATCAGCATTGCAGATCAGATATTTAATTTTTAAAATACCCTTTTATGCCATTTCATTGTTATTCAGAAATAAGGATACTATGATTTCCTGGTTTATTTTTTGCAAATATCATTACTCAGAAAAACTCTCGTTATTTTAGGTGTCAGACTATTCATGAACCAGTCCTAATGTTCTTATTCAATATCTTTATTCACAATACTCAGGCTAAACATTTTTTTGCAAACTGTTGGATGTAACATGACACAATACACAATTCTAGGTCAGCAAAGTTCACTGTGTTCTTTCTCAGTCCTAGTTACTTCAGGGAATAACTAAAAAACAGGTATAGTAATCTTTGAAAAGTGATGTGCCTGCCTGTAATTGGATGCTGAGTCTTCTGGGTTGCAGGTACTTTCTTATTGGTGACATCTTACAAACAAGGCAAGGGCTCCCAGTCTTTATCTGATCTAGTACCCTATGGTCATTCTTTTTGTGTCATTTTTCCAGGTGTCCGTGTACAGATTTATGAGTTTGTATAAGCTTTTACTTCTACATGGATTAATAATAAAGCTGCTTAAAATACATGGAACTGAGGATTTACAAATGTATCAGAAGTTATGTAAAAGCTAATT
This sequence comes from Grantiella picta, assembly GCA_013397955.1. Taxonomy (NCBI): domain Eukaryota; kingdom Metazoa; phylum Chordata; class Aves; order Passeriformes; family Meliphagidae; genus Grantiella; species Grantiella picta. The sequence continues at coordinate 929,659 of VZRM01001859.1, read as the reverse complement.
CCTTTTTATACAGTGTGTAATGAATTCTACCAATAAAAAAACTAAACTCTGTATTTCTTTGTAAAAATAATAACTAAGAATTATTTTGTTTTCCTGTTCAGATGTTGTAGATGTAAGTCCTTGTGAAGCACATTTATGGACCTTCAAATGGATATGTTGGTATCAAAAGAGTTTGTATATTTTTGTAACAAAAGTTTATTGCTTGTCGTGAAAAGACGTGTAGAGGATAGCTTGGAATAATATCAGTCAAGAGCTTTACTCTTATTTTTGGGTCAGAATAAAGTACAGAGTAGAACGGATATAGAGATTGCTAGTGAGTTTTAGTCAAGAACAGAGATTCCAAACAAGAAAAAGCACCTGGTTGTGTCATCCTCTCACCTAGATTGGCTAAATGTATTCAGGAAAACACTTTGACACAAAATTTGCTTTTTAATATAATGGTATTTTGCTTTCACCTTTCTCCAAATTGGCTTTCCTTCTACAGCTGTTGTGCTGCTGTTGTCAAAATAGAAAATACCTAAAATAATAATAAAACCAGATATTATTTTGAAAGTGGCAATATCTTTGATTGACATCTGAAATTTTCTATACAGAAATATCTTGGTAAATACAAATAGATACAAGTCTTGAAAAATGTGGTTCAGCTGTGTTATTTCTCTGTTTCTGTTCTCCTCTAGAGAATGAACTTTGGCTTTACCCTCTGGAATACAGTGCTGGGAAAGCTCAGGAATTATCATCTTCCATCCTGAAGACCAACAAATCTGTAACACCCATGAAGCACAAGAGCAATACTTCTAAAGAAAAAATCTGTATTCTAGTGGAAAACTTATTTGATTTTTTTTTAAACACCACCCATGCCCCAGTCTATAACACAGAGAAAAAGTTTATGAGATGAAAATGTCTGACATTGTAAAGATCCCGGATTAAGTGCTTGTTTCAAAGATTTTAATGTGCTGAGGAATAAGAGGTTGTATTGGCTAAAAATGCAGAGCTGTCACTCCCTCTCTTTGCAATATCAGACCATTCTTGAGGCATTCCTTAAAACACATGTGGTTTTGACAAACTTATCTTAATATGAAAATCTGAGATCACAGAGCAAAAATTAGAGTCCAAGCTTAGATAAGGCAACACTTCCAAAGTTCAATCAACTAATACATTCTATATTGTGTAAAGCTAAAGAAGTAATAGTCATAGTTCAAGGCTGGGAAAAAATGTATTAATGAATTCCCAATGAGTGTGGTTGATAAGAGATTTTTAGAAGCATTACCTAAACATACATAGAAAAAGTCAACTGAACCTTTTAATTTCAATATGGATTTAATATTTCATGTAATGTTAACTGATGCAAATATTTTTGTATGTGTTTGGGCATAAGTCAGTAAAGAGATTCTGGGTTTGTCCAACTTTTGTAGCCAAAGATATTATGCTCTTTAGGAGTCTTGGCTGGTAACAGCATTTCTACCAATTCAGTACATGTATCATTTCATTCTGCAAATATACATCATGAGAACAAAGTGAGAGAAAATTAATAGTGACTCAAAGAATCCTAAGTTGTCATGAGTAACTAAAGCGGGGAATTGGTGAAATTCTCATAATCATCAGACGGTAAAGCTCTAAATGGTTTTACAAAGACAGCAGCAAGAAAATATGGCAGCCAGCTTAAACTGTAACCACACAAATTGTTGAACAGGGATGTTTGGAGTGATTGCTTAGATGAGATCACTCTGGACAATTCTCTAATTATCTTAAGATCTGAAGTTGGAAATATTTTCTTTTTCCTCTTTGTTTAATGTCCTATGAAAAAAAAAACCTAGATAAAATGCCTACCCAGCACACTTTTATGATGAAATAAAATGGACAGATCTTTTTATATTGGATATTTTATTTTAGACAAAATGCAAATTCATGAACAGCTGCATAAAAATATATTTTTGTATGTATTAACACTGTAATTATTAGTGAATACATATACATAATATAACTTATATATGTGCAGTATATTATGGACTTTATATATTACGTATGTAATTTGCATATGAAGCACAGATTTATATGTAGGGAGAAATGTAAATGAGCAGTACAGACCAGGTAATAGGAGAGAAAACTTACCTTACTGTGGAGTCTCCTTGTTCATGATATTTTGCCATCCTTTGGTCCTCACAAGCTATCAGTCCCCCACTCCCAATCTGTGGCTGTAGAGGATAGGTGGTAAGGCAGGCTATCCACTGCTTTTCTTCAGCTACTTGTATTTTTAAGGCAGTGTCAATAATTGGAGATGTGGGTTATGAATGTGGAAACACAAAGCAGGAATTTTGTGCATAGTTTTAGCTTCTTGCTGTTTTATTTTTATTTTATCATTTTGTGTGTGTGTTCATATAAGATCACTAAAGGGATTTTAGGCTATTACTGTCAAAGAAGTTTCTATTTCTAGGGAGGATGCTTGATATAAGAAATAATTAGAATGTAAGAAAACTAAGTCAAAACAGATTCATTTGCAAAGAAGTAACCTAAGCTGTCAAATGGCAGCCTTCACAGAATCATCTGTAAAACATTCACTTTGAAGTTCACCAGAGAACGAAATAATAGTGTGTTAAGGGGACTGTGGTTTAGCCAAGGGCTGCCCTGCTTGTGGCTGACATCTGATAAGCAGTAAAGCTGCTCTGAACTTCAAGTGGTGGGTTCTTACTTTCAGTCTGACGAGGTCATCCCATAGCCAAGTCACTTTGTATTTCTTTTCTCTGATACTCTCAGACTGAAAACCTGCAAGATTTATTCTTACTTTCTTAATCCTGGAAATTAAATTTTTTGGGGGGACATTAAAACACATAAGAAAGAGTTTTAATGTCGTGGAATTTCTTTAGAAGAAAATTTTAGAAGAAATTTTAGAAGACATTTAAAGATCAGTCTTCGTGCAATTACTCGTGACAGAGGCTGACAACAAAAAGTTTCACCAGACCTAGTAGAGAGAAAGAAACGAAACTGAAAGGAGTTAAGTTCTTATAAACGCTCAGAAACAAAAACCCCAAAAAACTGGAATAGAGTGATTGTATGGCTTTTTGTCAGGATGAGGAAAAATGATTTGTTTACACTACACTCAAGAACATTTTCATCACTTGTGTAATACAATTTTATCTTGATAAAATATTTCATGAACTTAGCAGAAGAACATACCTTTCAGTGAAAAAGTCAGTAAATTTAACCAAGATGTCAGCTGAGATGTCAAAAAGAAAGTTGGGATGTCTCTCTTTCAAAATAGTGTTGATTTAACTTGTTTGTGAAGTTAGTTGGAAAAAAATGTATATTTTGTAAAAAAAAGTGTTAAATTCTATCAGTTAAGGGTCTAAATCCAAAATCTGACCAAATTTTGGCTTTGTAATTAGGAAAAAAAAAATAAACTAAGGGGTTTTTTTCAACTCCAAACATGGTATCATGAGCCTCATATGTGAAGCTAACCAGAAAACTTTCATCATAGTCTCTTTAGGTCAGCCCTGCAGGACATTTACACAGTCATTGTATCCATGTAGAAACCTTTTCTAATTGTCTGAAGTGGTAAAAATATCAAAAAGGGTATCATTAAAAAAAAAAATACAAAAATGCAAGTGCTCAATTGAATATGAATTGCTGCTATTGTAAGGCACTTGAAACCAGGCCATGTCAATCTACAGAGAAAACAAGTTTACCTGTGGGTAGATGTGTCAAATGCATTGTCTGTTCAGTTCTCGAATTCAGGGGTACTTTGGTATAGATAAAAATCTCCATTTTACTAAAAAACTTCAATCTCGTCAGTTATCATGGTAAGGATGAGAATTTTCTCATTTTGTGTTGTTTGTATAATAGGACTGCAAGCTGCATTTCAGGAGTCAGGGAACATTTCCTAGGAGATAGGTTATCACTTAAGATCATCTCTCGAACAATGTTGATGCTAAAATTTCTATAAAATTTAACTAGTTTAGGCTTTTCCATCCTCCAGTTATCTTCCTCTCAAACACATACCCTATTGGAATACTTTCTCTCTATGGGGAAATACATGTTTATGCTAAGCAAAAAATTAGACCACCTGGTAAAAAAATAATTGTTAAAAGACCTGTCAATTTATTTCACACTGCATTCTAGTGAGACAAAAGTAAAGCACAGAGAAAATAACATTTCCTTTTGCAGACATGAAAACAATTTCACTGGGAATAGGTTCTGTCATAACACTTGATAGAATAATTCATATTGTGAAAAGCAGGCCCTTTTTCTCTTTTGTTTTATTTTCTGATATCCTGTTTCCAGGCAAAAAGATGTAAAGTTCTGCCAAATGTACTGGCCTATACTTTTGTATATTTAAAAAAAAAAAGAGAATGTGTTGGTTTGGGGTTTTGGCTTGGTTGGTTCGTTTAGTTTTTGGGGTTTTTTTTAATGTGGGCAATTTACAGCTTTTTAAGTGTCATTTTTCCAGCTTGAATCCAGCTCATCTAGGATTTTTATCTTCTGCTTTCAAAATCTGGTCTCAAGACTGAATGCAGTAGATTTTTAAATTGAATTTTTCCTCTTAGAACACAGATGATAATGTCATTAAAATTTCGTGTTATTTGTGCCAATTTTACATGAAAAATGCCATCTATAATTTAACATATTGATGAGATAGAGCTTGTTTACTGGTCTAGTTCTGTTCCTGCTCTAGAAAAGCATCTTAACAATAAATTAATTCATATAGATAACAAGTGTAAATATTTAGTCATATCTGCTAAGATATGCTTGAGTAATTAAATTATTTCAGGAAACAAACAAGTTAAATTTTAATAAATATGACAGTAGTCAATCTCTGCTTTCACAAATGAGCACAAGCATAGGAAAGTGGGTAGAGGGAAGTGCTTGGGGTATAGTTTGTGTGTAAGTAATATGGAAAGTGTCACACCTTCCATATCACTGGTCCTTCTTTTAAAACTGATTTCTTACTCCTGAGCATTTGCTAAAAAAACCTTTCTGCAAGAAGTATCTCTTTTAAAAATTTAGATGCTCTATAAACTTTATGAGCAATGATAAAAATAAATAGCATCTATTACATACAAACCAATATTTGCCAATGTGAGTAGTAAAACTTGAATTAATAGCACTCAAAGTTTTATAATTGGAAGCCAGAAGTACTAGATGGAACCCAGCTTAATCCTTTCTTCACTACTTCTGATTTATCTGTTTTGAAGATAATGTTTTATTGTAAATACAATCGAACCATTACTTGGCCTCCTTTAACTACTGCTGGAGTAATCACAATTCAAAATGCTTACAGTGACCAAATTATTAAACAAAATCACCTCAAGAATTCCTCAGAAATACAGCTTTTTTTTTTTTTTTGCATAGGATACTTTAGATAACAGGTCTTTTTTCTTCCCTTTGTAAGTTTTGTAGTTCACTGAAGTCCAGAGTCTTAAACAAAAATTTGGGGAATACAGGGAACAAAGAGAAGACGAAGAACTTCTTATCCAGATATTTCCTGATTTGTGTTACTGCAAGGTCTTGCATATTCAATTTTGATTCCAATGCATGCCATTTGTTCTCTTCACTGGATTTTAGGCTCCTTCTTTCAAAACATATGTTCTAAGCTTATTAGATCAGTGCAAGTGTTGAACAAGATATTGATAATGATGTATCAGCTTCCCTTTTAAGGATGATATTAAGGCCTGGAGGACCACTGACCTTCCCTATGTCATTTTTTGGATTAGTTCACTTCCAGAATATGCATTACAAAACTCAGTACTGTGTTGTGATCTCACATAAGCTTTTTCAGAAAGATATTCCCTTGGGTTTTAGATATGATTGCATTCACTTAGCACTCAACTACTTCATTGGTAGCAGGGAATTTTCAGGATGGCAAAACACACTTTCAATGCCTTTTTTAAAGCAGACCTTTATTTTTAATAGTACCTTCTCTGTTTATGCTAGTACTTATACTTTACATACTATTTGTATTTACTGCCCAGTTAGAGGGTACTAGGAGAGTTCATGGGCTTCTAAACAAACATATTTACTTCATGGTCTGCAGAGCAATAAAACACCTACTTAATGCTAAGTAGCATTACCTCCATAGCCACATTTAAAGCCTCATAAAACTTGAGTATATCTATAACTGTCTTGTTGTATCAGCAACTTAATTCAGTTTGGAATATGCATAACTACCTTCTATATAGCAGTGTGTGGTTGATGACACGTACAGAAAATCAGATACTCAAATGAAACCTCTTCAAATGGTCCAGCCTGCCAAATAGCACCAGTGAAATCAGGAAGCTACGTGACTGACATCGGTTGAGAATTTGGTCCAGGAAAAATAGACAATAAAACTACAAAATTATAACTCATAAGTAACTTTTTCTAGAAACTCAGGCCCATAATAGTAATCATTGCTATATCCACATCTGGGAATGAATAGGATAGAAACAGCAAATCATCTGGAAACTTTTTGTGGAAAGTGCTTACTAAGGAAAAATGAGGTTTGCAGTAAGTCAAGCAAAAAATAAATCTACATGAAAAGAGATGTGTGAGTAGGTAAAGTAAACAGCCTATTTTGGGTTTAGATTTTTTAGACCCAATACTAAAACTGTGCTCTCCCTCTCGAGCTACTGATAATAAAAATGTTTAATTCTTTGATTCAGATCAATTTTTTCAACTATTTCATTGTGCTTTTGCTTCTAACTTTAAAAAAAATGTGTGTGCTACAAGTTGGAAGCATGCACTGAAACACTTAAACCAAGTTATGAAAACTAGTTATCCTTGAACCTTTTCAAGTTATAAGCCCTCTTCCTTCTTTTGCCCCATCCCAAAATTCATACCAGCTTTATGGGAGCAACCCTTCAGACTGAAGAGATGGCAAGCTATGACAGGGAGAAATCCGGGTGGCTACACGTAGATGCCAGTGGGATTTTAGGCATTTTAGGAACACCTGCTGGGGCTCCAGCTGCCATTTCAGAAGGAGGTAGCACTCCTCTAGTTCCTGTGCCATAACTTCAAGCAGTTTGATATCTCAGGCAATATCAGGAGAATACAAATTAAGGTCTTGTTAGATAAGAGGAAAAAAATTAATCTCAAATCTTAAGATCTTCCTGTAAAACTGCTCTACAGCTGATGATACAAAGTGTCACTGAAAAAAATTAGCATAACATCTGGCTCAGCATCTGAGCAAATATTTGCATGCTTCAAACGACATAGGGGTTTTCTATTAAAATTTATTCCTCAGACATTACTGGTAGTCAGTAAGATTATATTTAATAAAGAAATGCATCCATCCTACAAAAAATGGACTGAGACTAGGATAAAATTATCTATATTTGGATAGAGTAGCAGACAGCTCTAAGTAAATATATATCTGAAACAAGAGATTGCAATGCCCAAAGTACAGATAAAAAAGTGTTAGTGTGTAGTAATGCATCTCCATGTGCTCCCTTTGTTTCCCTGCTCTGTATGCCATTGGTTCATTTTGAAATATGCTCTGCTGNCTGTTAGAATTTCTGTGGCCGGAGACCCATGCCATGCTAAGCGCACCCCGGGGGCCGCCCGGCCCGAACTTGGTAGAGATACGTGCCAGGGAGACCTCGTTTTGTGAGGCCGTCACTTCCTGCAGCCCCCCAGAAGAGAGAAACATCATTAGTGTTCCTGAGTATCCCATCAATGCATCCACCCAGTACTTGAATTTTCAGCTTGCTTTGCTCTGAGAGACTGAGTCAAGTTATATCTATAACTTTAGAGGTGGGATTAGCATTACTCTTCTGAAATAAAGCAGGATTACAACACTCTCTTCAAGTTCAGCATTTTAATTCTATTTTCTTTTCTTTCTCCTTTGTCTTTTTTTTCCCCCCTTTGAATTTCAAGACAAGATATATGATTCATCAGAGTGGAATTTGCTTTTTCTCAGAATACCCAAACATACCATCAACATATGATACTACTAAAAGAGGGTTCAAAGGGCTAACTCTGATAATTAACTTGAAGAGAAAGTAATATTGGTCTCTAAGATAGGAATGAAAAAAAAAATGCACCTTGATGGAATTTCAAAGTAGGATTATCTACAATTTCTACACTGGGAAATACACCTGCAATGACCATATTAAGAAAGACAGAATAATTCATCATCTGTCTTTCACAGGTGATGAATTCTTTTGTCAGAAGAGATTTATGCTTTTCAAACTGTATAATTAAAACCACAGAAGCTTTGACCACAGAATGTTTGACCACAAAGTCCTAATTTGATGATACTCTTTTTAATAGTAATATATTAAGAAATAAGGTATTTCAATGTTATATATATATATATGTAAATAATGAAAGAACAATAGCAATTATAGTAAAGTTAATAAATGTTTACCTTGGAATAGGAGGTAACACCTATAATAATGACAAACATTAAAACTGCCAGTCAGATAATATGTGAAAAATGGTTAATAACAACATAAAGGACACAGCAGGACCCTTAAAACTCCTAATCAGCTCAGAGGCTGTATAGTTTAATACTCCACTTTAAGACACAGTAAAATTGTATTCCAGGAGCTTAAAATGAAAGGCCTGGAAATAGTGAATTAAAATTAAAATATTATGTTATGGAATCAGTGCCTAAATTTAAATTAATGACAAAATGAATCCTTTTCCTGACCTTGCAGTTTTTGCAGCTACACTGGGGCTTTTTTCTGGATGGACCTGAACAAGCCATCTCACTGCAAGAATAGAAGTGGAGCAGTTTCCTGGGAAAAGGTTCAACTAACAATTAAAATCATCCAGGGTTCATCTTTAATAGTGAAATGAGAGAAATACTTTCAAAGGACAATTATTTTTCATGTATTTTAAACATACATCTTTATTTATCTTTAATGTCCTAAATTGCCATCTAGAAGTGTCTGTCTCACCACTGAATTTACAGAGAGGATGGCATAGCCAGGATGCTTCCTTGGGGTAGCCAAAGGGAAGAGGAAGTCCCACTATGGAATCTCATTTGGGTGCCTTCAGATGCCTGGAACTAGCCATAAGACTCAATCCAGCCTTCACTCAAAAGTCATCTTAATTCACCAAACCACAATGCTGCTATTTCTATCATGCTGTTTCAGCCTGACTCTGGTAGCCTAACACATTAATAACTTAAAAAATTAACTTAGTTCACAGAGCTATGAATAGTGTTATTTTGTGTTTCAGAATAATTAGGTGTGAGGAAAATTGAAAAGACAAATTTCCCTCTGTGCTCAAACATTTATTTTATTGTCTCTAGGTTAGTTTGCAAGGAGGCTGTGTAAAATTACAGTTTTTCCAACTTTCTGATGAACTCCAAAGCATTTTGAATTTGCAGGATTCTCTGATGCTAACTTGTTGAAACATTAGGTTTAGTTCAACAGCATTGCCTGCAGAGTCTAAAGATGCTTGGATGCATTTATGCTGACTACATACAGGAACAGCTAATCAAAGAAATTTAAAGTAAAATGAAAATTAGGTCATCAATTTGTTATAGACTGATATCTCTCACAGAAAAAGGCATATAATTGATACAGCAGGATATATACACATGTATGTGTGTGTGTGTGTGTATGGGTAGGAGACAAAAATTTGCAAGAGCTATTTAGACAAAAAAGAAAAGAAATAGAGAGAAGAGCTTTAATGTATTTCAGTAGTCAGATGCATCCATCCTATTACCAGAAGGTATCAGCATCCTTTCAACACTGGCACACAGTTATTGAAAAAGAAAATACTGTGAAAATAAGAACCAGTGGAAGCTTGGCTATTTCAATTCACTGTCGAAAATTCATAACATCAACAATAATATATATTTTATTTTTCTAATTTACAAACACAAACCAAGATGAAAAACACACCCAAATAAATCTCACCATGCACTGACCTGCTGTTTGAAGGTATCAGAAAGGAGTATCTCACATATTCATTAAAATTCAGCTCTAGGGATGAACATAAAAACATGCAAAAATCAGAGTAAGATGCTGTAAAGTGGCAGCAGCATTTTCATATGTGTGGACAGCAAACTCCATTTAAGAGACCAGTTATTAGCCATATGAGGAGAAACATTAATGAGTTGAATAGGTCCCTGTTCTGCGTAGTACTGGGTACTTATTATAACCATAAGCCACCAAAATGATGCTTGGAAAACCTGACAGGAAGGTGACATACAGTAAACCTTCTTTTTGCCTCTTTCATGTAGATTATTGCCATTAACATATAAAATAATACTATACAATAGTAATTTTAGTCCATATTATTAATCACTGTAGACCCTCCAAAAAGTCAGGAGAGCAAGTTCACTCAATGCCATATTCTATTTGCCCAAACACCATTAAGATAGCTAAACTACTTCACCTGAGGTAGGTGCTGTGACAAAACAAAGTTCTTGAGGAATCCATCCCTAACAGGGAACCTGTTTCCTTCTAGTACTCCTGACTCCATGCTTTTGTGGGAGAAACCACACAACAGTAAGAGCAACTAGAAACTGCCAGTGCAGATAAGGTAGTTCTGACAGTTCCCACTATGCTTTTAAAATTCATAAGACTCTTAAACCATGACTCAGAAGAGCAGAAGCTGTTTCTCCTCAGCCTCTGGAATCATCTGATAAAGAACTGAAAGCAAAAGGCTTGGATATCAGGATTCTTCTCAGGAGCCCTGCAAATATCAACTGCTAGTGTTTACACATCATCCTAATACTGTTACTTAATGGAATAATTCGCAAAAATACTCTTACAGAGCAGACTTTCTTTACAGCATTTCTGCTTAATAGATGTGCATCATGGCTCTTAATAATCTGAATAGACAAAGCTTCCTCCCACATCTATCCCCTTCCCTTCCTTTCACACCAGAAAGTCAGGTTTGAGTAGGATGGATCAGTATCACTAGGCAGCATTTCTGCAGATGTCACTCATGAGCATGTAGCCACTGCTCTCTTGAAGTGCTTCACAATAAAAGAAGATTTTTGTTGGTACACATTTGCAGCTATTGTTTCACTTCCAAAGATTATCAGAGATAACAGGAGCCCATCAAAAAATATATCAGGCAAGCCTGAAAATTCAGTCAGCATTTATATGAGATTATTCTCCACTTCTTGGTCTTTGCAAAGTACATCTCTCATTTCAAAATGCTCCTGAGTGTTCAAAGAACAATAATTTAAAAGACAAGTGCTAAGTTGCTGTAAAAATCTTACAACTTAGCTTCATGGCAAGGCATGCATCATATCTCAGCCATCCTCAAAAAAGAAAATATGAGTCAGCCTGTGTCAATAATCAGACATATTTTTCTGTCAAGCAGATAAACGTCTGACATCTTTCTGTCACTCCTGACTCTCTGTCAATGTTCTTGGGCTCTGTTTATCTGCTGTGATCCTAAATTTCCTGCAGGCCGGTGTGGAAAATCACAGATCCTGCTGCTGCTTTAGGCTGACCTACATTTCCCAAAAGATTAGGCAGCCCAAAATACAGTCTAACTTTCTGGGACACGTCTGAACAACAGTAAGCTTCATGAAGAGGAAAACACATTAACTCAAGCTCCAATCACATCAGTTTTCTGTCCTGGCAGAGTCTCTGAAGTAGCAGTGTCACTGACGGGCACATGCACCGCTCTCAGATCTTCTGCTGAGTGGTGTTTGACTGGTGATCGCTTGCCTTTTAACTGCTTTAGGAAACAGCAGCAAACAATCCTGTCAATGCTGTTTTGTTTGCCCAAAAAAGGGGCATGTGGCCTCTTGGAAAAAAAAACCCAAACAAAAATCCTAATTAGATAATGATCAAAGTCTAGAGGACACATCAGCTCCTTTGTGCAAAATAAACACTGGGAAACAAAAGATTCTTGTAGTGTAGGCTCTGCTTACTTCTGTCCACCAATATCTACATTCATGTACGTAATGTTCGCTATCAATGCAATTAAAGAAGAAATGCTGGATGAGAGTCCCTGAACCTCGTGAGTGGGAATAAACTGTCCTTCCTAGGGAGTACTTAGGGTAAGGGCTGGGGATTCTGCTCCAGATCCATAGGTATATACATTATGCATTATATTTATACAATGCAGGTCTACCTGTGTATGAGGTGTCTAAGGTCCTTGCCTGGCCATGGAGATCTACTGAATCTAGCGGGGGCAGCTGATAGGCCACCTAGGCCCCCTGAACTCTGCCTCAAGTAGACACCTGCATTAAGCCAGCTAAGCAGGTCCCCATTAATCATATTGCAAGCATACTTCGCACTCATAATTTTTGAAATAATTTTTTTTTCAAACAAAAATCTTTACTTAATGTGGCAAGTTTTAAGAAGTTTTGGTGATGAGTTGCAGACATGGTGATACAGAAAAGGAAAAAGAAGGAAAACTTACGGAGGAAAGGTGCTCTATTGAAAATTATTTCTCATCTGTGAAAGTTAAAATGAACCAAGAACAGCATGTGTTATAAGGAGACTGTTTCAGTATGTGGTACATTTCTAAGTCCATTGTGTAAAGAATTGTGGCTAAAAGCAGAAAAAGATTATGCTGATAGGTTCGCAACAGCACTCTCTGCTCTTAAATTCCCAGGTTTACAGAAAACCTTCCCTCACAATATCTTTGTATGATTAGATCTGTGCAGAAATATAAATGAAAGTGATATCTATAGTGGAACATTTATAGGTGAACATTTTACAGGTGAGTGACAACAGACAGGAATTTTGGAATGCTGTGACAGCTGCCCTACCTGAAAGTGGCTGTCCCTGCCCTCTTCAGGAGCTCCTCCAACAGCAAACCCCAAACAGGGAACCAAGCCAAGCACAACATCAGGTCCTAATCAGTGGCAAAGCTTGTAACAGGGTGCTGGCCACATAACCAGGCCGAGGTGTAAATACCCACAGTTGATATTCATTCTTGCTTCAGTGGTGTCAGGTATTAATGCCTACTTACCTTCTGCCCCACTTTTATGCTTTTCACTCGATTTATGAATCCCAGTCTTAGCACAGTGTTGCTTCAGCACAAAACAATCTGAAGTGAAAAAGGAATTGCCCAGAGAAACTCCAATGATCCTAGGTAATCCTGCAATGCTTTAGTGACTTCTCAAGATGCTTGGACCATTACTATCTGAGCACATTTGGACAACTTTTAGGCTTTCCTCTCTGTCATGAATGAAATAAGCCCTGGAATAGTACTAGTCCCCTAGTAATAGTCATAGTCCCCTAAATCTTTTTTTTTACAGATACAGGGAATGTTAGTCACAGTAAAGGAAGAAATACTCAGTTCTCAAAGTTTATCAAACCAAGAGTGAAGAGGCTTTCAATTTATTAACGACTTAAAATTACTACCAACCAGTAAACTATACATTAAAAATTCAATAACAGTAATACAAGTAAACCATAGAATTAGATGTTTAGAAGATGTTGATATACACCTACACATTTCTAAAAACCTTTCTGCAATTAACCCCAAGAGCCATACACACCCACACCCATGCTCACAGAGGTACATGAAACCTGCACAAAATTGTACACACCATTGTGTGTCACCCACATGCTCCCATTTCTGGGGCCATGATGTCCTGTGGAAGATGTGAGTTACTTGCAGTGTGTAAGCAGATAATGCAAAAGTCTGTTCAAGAAGGTGTTTAGGAAAGGCCCATCAGCATTTAAAGAGTGCTGACAGTAGGATGCCTTATAAATTTGTTATAGATTGAGTTTGAACAGTGCCTGGAATCGTAATGGGGGGAGGGGATGAGATACAGCAAAGAGGACTTCTGATTTGCTGGAGATGGTTTTTTTTCCCTTAGGAGAAGTAAAATTTTATTGTTATTAAAGAAGTTACTTAAACCCTCCTGTGTTAAATCAGAATGCTTCCTAAAAGATTCCTTTAGGCAAAATGCATTTCTCTCTAAGAAGCTCACTTTGGTATTTGATGTTCTACTGACTTCAAAAAAGAAAAAGGGATTGCTGGGTTTGTTTTCTTTCCATGCCACTCTTCCACTGGTACAGTCTCTTGTACACAATGGTATTTTTCTTCCTGAAAGCAGCTAATTTAACTCTATTGTATAATATGATGAATCCAGCTGTTTTGTTTGTTGTCCAAGATTTATTTTTAAACTGGCTGAGCCTTGCAATGTCTTGCTTTATACTCCATGTGCTTTGAAAACCTGTATAAGGATCAACTGAAGAAAATAAAATGCAAAATGGCCTTGCCATTATTTTACTAATGCATACTCTGATCTCATTATAAAATCCTGCTTTTGTGAAGGTACCACTTTGTTATCACAAATGTCCAGTGGAAAAAGAGTAGTCAAAGTTTCAGAAAAAGAGAAGTTGGTATAGACTTATAAAGATGGTGAATAACAGCTCTGTTTACTTTGTAGAACTTAATAAACTTACACAAAACTTGTATTCTTTTTCTGTTCTGAAGATTATTGGAAATAATTTTAATGTTACAGTTCAGTGATAAAAATTGATAAAGTTGATGATGGCAAAAATTTTGTACTATTTAATGTCAATCAATCCAAAGCCACACTTCAGAAGCTTACTACTGGAGAACAAATTTGCCTGTAGAAGATAGAATATGAGGCGCTGTAGGAAAGTCTAGTAACAAAAAGATAGTGAATTTCATGAAACTGGCAGTGAAAATCTGCCACTTGTGTGTTTATTGTCTTATCATATTTTTTGCCAATATAGAAAGGCAGAGCAACAACAGGGTAAGCAACAGCCATAGGGGTAGGATATGTTCTTACAAAGCAAAGAAACCTTGTCTTACTGTGCTCTGAGCAGGCAACAAAAACTTGAAGTGGCATAAATGTTCTTTGATTTCTTTTCATTTTGGAAGGCTTTGCATTTTCTGCTGTCTTTTGGAAAAACACTCAAATATTATGAACAGAGGGAGTGAAAATAAATAAAGATCAAAATGTAATCAGAAATAGACTGTGGCCATGGCATTTCTGTTCTAAGAAGCAAAATATAGAATAATAATAAGAAAAAATAATCAAGATGTATTGCACACTATGGAAATTTCAATTTTCAGATGAAAGAAGCCTACAGGTGGGTATCCAAACAAAACAAATCTTTTAAAGTTCACTGAATGTGATGAATGAGCTCACATTATTAGATTGTATGAGTGCCTATTTTTATGGTATATAACTAATTTCACCACCATATTTGAAGTGTGGTCTTTGGAACCTAGCCCCATAAAAAGTGTGTTTTGCCAGCAGAGCTATAATGCACTAGGCAGTAGTGCAGACACATTGCCTGGGCTCTATAATAAATGTAGTGGGGCAACTTCACGTGGTTCTAGGTCAAGCCATCAGTAAACACATAGATCAATTGAAAGCGAGACAATTTCTAGAAAAAATTATTGAGGAAAGATTTTGGTTTTAAGTTCCTCACCTCTGGGCTCTGACTTGGTATTTTATTGCTCTTTGCATTCCAAAGACTATAGGAAAACTCATGAGACCTCCTTGTTTCCTTGGAAAGGAAAGGAAAATGTTATCTCCATAGAATTTTTATGCCTAAAAATAGCTTCCATTGAAAGATACATAATGAAACATACAAAACATATCTCATATAGTGTATATATCTACTAAAAATATTGAAATAATTCAGCTTTCCTGAGAGGGCAAAACCAGAATTTTTTTCTGAAAATCTTTCGTTTATTGAGTGAATAAAGCCTCACACAAACTGGATCAAGAAACACATACAACACTGACCAAAAGTCATATTTTCACAGGGGTTGTTTCCCACCATGGTGAGCCCTCATTACAAATGCCTTTGCTCTGTATATGGCACCTTACAATTTTGCTGAACTTTTTAAAAAACCAATAGCTTATTCTTGTAAATAGAATCAGTGTGCCAACCCAGCTGTCTTAAATGAGGTTTTCCTCTAGCTTCCTAATGGGAACAATTTATTTTCCTTGTTTTACAGCAAAATGCAGAATAATTAATGCAGTTTTGTTTAACAAATTAATTGCAAAACATTTCATAACACAAGCATTTACAAGTGGAATATTTAGGTTACAAAATATTTCACACATAATGGCTGCTTTGTAATTAGAAATATTTAGCAGGTACTACTGACTTCCTCTCATGGTGAATGAAGGTATTTGTGAGACGAAATAACGTTTGGGATGCAAAAAACAATATTTTACCACCAGCCATACATGAAAAGCCAAGTTGCTACCCAGATTCTCTATAGCAGTGTTCAGATTATCCCCATATGTCCTCCTTATATCATTGCTAGGAGGGTTAAAATCATCACTTAGGAGAATACAGGTCCAGTTGCGAGGACAGGGCTTCTTACTACTCACTTTTCTGATTGTTTTTAATTCTGTCATATAAATACTACTGTCTGAACCACTCCCTAGAAAACAATAAACCATGTCAAAGAATGAAGAGATATTTATTCTTTACTTTAAAAAACAATTTTGGAGTGCTAAAACATCGAAACATTGTAACCAGTGAGCCATGTAATAAACAAGGGGCCATCTAC
Source organism: Grantiella picta (assembly GCA_013397955.1). Lineage (NCBI taxonomy): Eukaryota > Metazoa > Chordata > Aves > Passeriformes > Meliphagidae > Grantiella > Grantiella picta. The sequence continues at coordinate 913,240 of VZRM01001859.1, read as the reverse complement.
ATTGTGAAATTCCATTGCTTAGAATATCCACAACAGACTAGAAATAATATTTAGTGCACCCAAGATTGTGGACTCTACTTAGTTATACTAAAAATACTTTTTACTTAAATCTGAACCTAAAAATCCCTGTTGCTTATTAATCTACAATAGAGATATTAAATAAAATTACTCATGCCAGTTCAGATTAGTTCAGATTTCTGTAAGGAATATATGAACTTTCACAATAAATTTGCTTGCACTCACACACATATGAAGGCAAGGAAAGGTCTGGAGGAATAATTCTCATCTAGTCCAACCTCCCTGCTAAGGCAGGGTACCCTAGAGCATTTTGCTGAGGATTGGTGGCCTTTGGATATCTTCAGAGAATGAGAACTTCACAACCACCGTAGGCGAGCTGTTCTAGTCTTCTGTCACTCCTCTGTCTCTCTCACAGTTAAGTTCTTCCTCATGTTCAAGTGGAACTTCCTGCGTTTCACTGTGGCTATTCAAAACTAATAAAGACCCTAAAACAAATCCCAGTTGTTACAAAGGTAAGTTCTGAGCTCCTAAAACTGCATTTTTCAAGGACACCCTTGGCTACACCGACTGAGCTATTGCAGTCCCAGTGTTAGGCAATCTGTATTGAAGCTCTCACTTCAAAAACCTCTTCAAACTTTATTCATTTAACAGATGTATTTGGTGTTTCTTCGTTGTCCTGCTGCTCATGTTTGATACATTCCTTAAGCCTGTCCTTGTGGCATCTGATACCAATAGTTATTGCTTGACAGCGATGATCTCTTAAACATCTTAGGGAGAAGCACAGATCACTGGATTTATATTTCCCTCTCACAAGATATCTTTTTGCAAACTCTCCATCCTCCTCTCATTTCTCCCAGCTCCAAATAACCCTGGAGGTGAGAAAGACACTTCTCCATGACTTTTAGTGCCTAACAGGCTTTTTCAATGCAGAGCACTCCCAGCTGTTACTTAGCTGCCATTCAAAGATGGAAATCTTAACCAGTGATTTTCACATGTTCTCCTAAAGGCCCCATTGCAGTTCTTCTATGTGCAGGCATCTTTAGGAAGCCACTCAGAGGGCTGCTCCTCACCAGCACGTTGACAACTTTTCTGTATTAGGGCTTCAGGTCAGTTCTTCTGGGACCAAATTCAGCTGGGAAATACAGGGAAGGGCTGAATAAATATCAGTCCTCAAAGGCAAATCCTACTCCACCTCATCTTACTGTCTCCAGCAAACGCACTAGTGGTTTTCAAGACATTCTGAGTGGAAAAGTGTGGGAAGCCAAAATTGTCCTACTGTTTTATGTGGAGGGATGTTTGTATGTTTGAGCATATATAGTTTGAAGGGTATGAAAATTAATCCATAGCTGGAGGTAGCCTACTTTCATTACTGCTGTCTGTGGTTTTCTAGAGACAAGCATTTACTTAGAGTTTTAAAAGTCAGCAACTGATTTATGGTAACTGCTCTTTGGATTAGTTGTCCCTAATTTGTTTGTCATTTGAGTAGTGGTTCAGCAAAATAAACAATCCAAAATAAACAAAATTAAAATCCAAAACCTTTCTGTGTTTTCTCACATAGTAGTAACACCACATCCCTTCGCTCATCCTTTTTTTTTCAGAAATAAACACGCTTCTACCATTACAAAAGGAGCAAAATGTTCAGTGCAAACAAACAAAATCAATCAGCTGAAGCAGATAACTCCTGGTTTGAACTCAGAGAAGGGCACAGAGCATTAGGTCATTTTATAAAGGAAAGATGAAAACAAATCATCATCAATCAGAAGAGAAAACATCATAGTAAATGAGAAATACTGCTGCTACTATACCACTACTATAATTTAACAAATGGAACAAAACTGTTTAATTTGCCTGCAGCAAGAGTATAGATTATTTGATGTGAGGAGATGCTCCTCTCTTTTAGATACGACCAGACTCTGTGAAACAGAAAGATTGTAGGATACTGATCATGGAGAGTACCTGGAGGCCCAGGTGCTGTGTTGAGAGGGTATGGGATGAGAGGAATGTGTTGTAGTACATCAGCTGGAGGAGGTCGCCCTCAAAATAGAGGACTCACGTCTTGAGCTGGGTATGACATGCAGTAAAAGTAAACAGGTAAAAAATGCTGTGATGAAGAAATTAGATTTTCCATCAATGTTAAAAGTTGGTATTTTCTAACATGAGTTGATTTCCTTTGAAATATTTATTTGTACATTTATTAGATTTGTATATGGCTGTGGAAGACACTGCCTGGATCCTGCATTTTCCCTATGGGTTTTTAAGACTCATAGGTCCGTCTTTGTTCATAGTAGTATGCTTAGGAAGAGATAAGAGTAAATATGAAGCAAATAAACATCTGCCACATAGTCCTAGTTGTAATAGTATCTGATCAGGTCTCTATCTTAAATACCTTTGTCAAAGACCTTATCGATGACAGATCAAGGACTCAGTCATGAATTTTCAAGGCCCTTGCTGGAGTATTGTAGGTTATGTGGCTGATAGTCCATACCAGCAAGAAACAGAGCAGATAAGACTGTCTAAAATTCTGTCACACATGCCAAGGTAAAATAAACGCATTTTACAGATAATAGAACTGTACTGGATCACGTGGAAATTCTCCTTTGACCTTGGAGAGGTGGAGCTATCTACAATATTCAGTCAAGTTGCAGAACAAGGTCCTAAGGAAAATAAATCATGAACAAGGACAGGTTGCAAACTTAAAACAAGGTAATCTGAAATGCATCTGGTTTTAGGCAGTAAAATCCCATCCATCAACCAGCAGATGTTTTGCTTAAGCCTTGTTTTAAAGGAAAATTCCAAAGAGTCCGTTTCCAGCAAAAAACCACAACCTCTTAAAAATATTATCTGCATAAGAAAGAAGGTTAAATATCCACAAATTTACTATGTAGACACTTCAGATCACTGAATAAAATTTTGGTTGATAATAAATGATTGGCCATCGCTAGAAAAAGAGTGTGGTAAACAGCCATGTTCTGTTGACATAGTACATATGCCAAAGTGTGATCTGAGCCTTGAAGCTGTCCAAGTCCTCTCGCTAGACACAGATCATCTAGGGGTAATATTTCTGATTAAAACGGGGATTTAAGGATGAGTACATACAGAAGCACTGGCAGCAGTTAATCCAAACATGGAAAAAGAAAGATGTATGAAAATTCAAAAGTGCCGAGTTCAAAAATGCCAAATTTGTGTATCTGACATACCCACATAAAATAGAACTAAACAAACTCTTCCAGTTTGGATTTGAGTCTTTTGAGCTGCTCTAGAACTTGCTTGTCAAATTTGCATATGTATAAATAGATCATATTTGCATGAATAAGAAGGTCTCGCTTCATCTCTGCCTGGCTGCAGGCTCATGCATGTATTCAGTCCCTGTTGTCAATGCTCCTGACAGGAGCTGAGCCATGAGGGGGATGAGCTGGGAGACAAGCATGGCCCCAGGGCAGGCTGTGTCCTCTCCACCGGAGAAAGGCAGGGAAATCATAGGCACAGCCTCTCACAGGGATCCCAGGAACAATGACACATGAGCCCAGCCCCAGACAGGAAGCTTAGGAAAGAATTAAAGAAGATGCCTGTAAACAGAAATGGAGACAAGGTCTAGGACCAATCCCATAGAACATATGTCAGGTCTAGGACCAATCCCAGTAGAGCACACAGTGACTCCAGCCAACAGAGACAGAACCAAGCACAAGTACCTTCGAAGCTTATCTTAGGCAAGGTGGAGGTGCCCAGCCTGAACTAAAACAGGGACCCCAGAACAATGTGGAGAATCCTGCAGGGATGTTCAGGCTGATGCCTGCACCTACTGGTGTGTTCAGTGTTGTGACAGTCTTTGAGTTCTCCTATTCATCCAGCATATTCCCATGTGACTAGCTGTACAATAACAGCCAAAAAATTTCTCCTCAACACATAAAAATCGTTGATTGGAGCAAGTGGAACTGCTTGATTCATCTTGCCTGGACTCCCAGAAGGGCACCATTTGCCTGTTGTGTCAGAGCTCCATTTCAGCTCACACCTGGGCACCAGCTAGGTTTCTGCACCTTGGTCTTGCTTGGGCACAGTGTCCCAGTCAGAGTAGTTCCTCTCCCTACCCTGTTGCCAGCTCCAGGAGCAGCCCACTTTTGCTGTTTACAGACACAAAATCACAGTGGTTTGCAGCATGACGTATCCAACTGGGAGTGGTCCAGATGTCATTGCTGAGAAATGTCAGAGTAGAGCTCATCCAGACACCAAGATCTCATCGAACAGAGGCGGTGAAGGTTAGAGAGGCTCATTACAGAATGCAAATATATAATTTACTTCTACAATAATTAGCCCAGTTAAAGCAGAGACCATGCTAGACATTAGTTCCAGAAAATGCTCAAAATAAAAAATAAATAAAGTGATTGACTTGAAATTTTAACTATGCCCCAAAATTGTGATTCTTTCTCTTTCCACTGCCTATAGAGAAAATTTGTGATATTTCCACAGATGTAGGTATATGTAGTCGGGGTATATTACAGCATGTTAGAAAGTAATACAGAACAGTAGGAGAGGATTTGTGGAGTGAAGCGTCTGATGCTGAGGAGCTGATGTGCTCTCTGTGTCTGTTTGGGGCATTTTACACAGCTTGGCCTCGGTCTTACTGCCAGGAACATACATTGGCATGTCTGTAATTAGCAGGTGTAGTACATTAGGTGCATTCTTGGAATAATCTTTTGCTTTAGCTTAAGAAGTCCATTTGTGTTCCTCTGAGGCTGTTCTGTGGTGAACTGATGCCCAATAAATTTTGGATAACTGGAGATTTGTTCCAAATGAGCACTAATAATCTGAACCAAGACCCTATGTTTGCATAGTTGTATAAGGTGGATGAGATTTAGCCCACTCTTACAAGCACAGTGTCATATATTGTTCTATCTGGTTGCAGAATAGCCAAATTTCTGGTCTGGTGAATACCTGCAGGTACAGGTAGATTAGATCAGCAGATAGATTAGATATCCATGCCTTTACAAAACTCAGTTTTCTAAACAATTACATTTAGTTTACTACTGCAGTTTCTGTGCACCTGTACAATGGTAGGCAAACTCCTACAAAGAATAATAAAAAAAGCCCCTAATTTATTTTCTCTTTCATACTGTTTCTTTAGTGTGAATGACTATGACAAAGAGATCGTGAGACTCTCATCTTTGTGCAATCAGTTCTAAAAACTGCTCTTCCAATATCGTCCAAATATACTTCCTTATTAATTTTCCTAGCTTTATGTTATTTTTTCTTGCATTTGTAGAAATAAACATTTGTTCATTTACATTAAATAATTTTTTTTACCATCGCTCCCATGGTACATTATTAAATACCCTAATTGTCTTATCTCATGCTATACAATTCTAATACTATTGAATGCAATTTCATCAATTTCAGCAAAGTGCATGATGTACCAAAAACATACCAAAATATTCACATGTACATATATGCAATAAATTAAAAGCAGTTTGTCCACACAGTAAGAGGACTGATTTCACAGCATCAATTGCCTGTGCTGTCATGTGGGAGGAGTCCTAATTCAGTTGGTGTCTTTGAAGGCTTGTTCTTTTCCACTAGCCTTGCTAAAATATAGAAACCCCATTATTGTCTGAACAGGGAAATGCTGCAGTGAAATTACCTTTGATAGCCTTCCCAGTTGTCTCCATAGTTTTAATGGAGTGAGTACTTGCTGGGGAACTCCCTGTTTGGCAGAAACCACCTTATATGACAGGGAATAACACAGCCAAGAAGAGAGGAAGGAAGTAATACTTTTGTGAACTAAGGGAAATGCAACTCTACCCTTATTTATGTCACCTCTTCAGTCTCACATTTCACTCTGCTCCCACATCAGATGCTCCTTGAAGGCTTTTTCTCAGGATTTGCATTTCTGGGAAAAAGGGTCTTCAATATTGACATCCTAAACTTGAACCAACTCATATTAATTAGCCATTTTAAAATCAGTATTGTCTTCTGCAGTGAGTCTCTAGCAAACATGGGAAATAATGCCAGAGTTCTCTTCCAGAAAGAGTGATAGGAGTTTATTTAACCAAGTAATGCTGACGTATGTGTAGGATTTTCTTAAAACAGCCAGATATCTATGTTGTGGATTGAACTATTTAGAATGGTCATAGCAAAGTCATATTTGACATTGACATCCATGCAGACCAGACAATGCCCCCTTTCAAAATTCTGGCAACAGTTATATTTAGTTTATGTTGACTCTTTTGCACACAAATTGCAGTCATAAATATATAACTGCAGCTAATAACAAGGTCCTTCATGTTGCTTTTTTTTCCCCATTGAGATGATCTTTTATATAACAAAGAGATTTAAGATTAAAAAAAAAAATTTGCTTCCATGAAATAGAATGAAGATATCTTTAATACAGCATCCATCTTAAGCACAGCTAAGTCTTCAAAATGTGGAGATCTATGAATATATATTATCTTTGCTATTCCCTAGAATCAGAAATTTTTTAAAAAAAATTTTAAAAATAATTAAAAAAAAAAAAAACAGAAAAAGCAGATCTAAAATTCTGCAGGGCAAGAAAATTCTGTGATATTAGCTGTCTGATTTTGCTATTTTCCCAAGTTAACTGTTCGAAGGAATCAAAAAACTTCTCACTGAGCTGTCTAAGTTCAAGGAAGAGTTTGTGATATTTGCTTTTAATGCTTATCATGCATGTGTTTGTAGTGGGATTTCATCACATAGCTGAAGATATTTATCCCAAAGAAGATAAAAGTGTGCAAAAAGCTTTAAAACCATGATTTAAAAAAAAAAGAGAATACTAACTTCATAAGAGCCTTAATACAATATTGTGGAAAGATTTGTATTTGCTTTGAGATATGGTCAAGCACAGAACACCATGAAAGTACTTATCATCTTTACAGAGGATACATAGAGCTGGAATTGTCCTTGAAGAGGCAAATGTTGAAGCAAGAATAATTTGGATACTTAGTCTGCAACTATTCCTCTGTGAAGAGGTAGGAAGATTCCACAGCTGTGAAGATGTATCCTCTCAGTTTCAGGCTGGGTGATGGATCGCTTCCTCTGACAGCCCTAACTATAGCTTTGGAAAGGCTTAAAGGTTGGAAGCTGGTTTGCATCTAACCCACTGACTCCTAGGAAAGGATCCGAGGAATATCCTGTTAAGAAATAGAGCTTTTCTGACATACCATAAACCACAGCAATGAGAACCAGATATCTTGTTGGAGTTTCTTTGCTGTGATATGTAATAGTGAAGCATGGTCTGTCCATGGCAGACTTACACGTCAGATGGTATTAATCACCTCAGCTTAAGTGGCTGATTAAATGTGCTTTGAATCCCTGTCTTTGGATCTGTGTAATGCTCAGATCAAGAAAAGTCACAGCATAAACTATAACACAGAAATGTTGTAAAAAGAAAATTCTCAGCAAGTTGGAAAATAACTATTTTAATGGAATTATGATATGATTGAATAACTGGGAAAAATTTAAAAATCTCATTTTTACTAATAATTTTGTTTGTGCAAATTATTTTAAAAAATAAATAAACAATAAGACATTTCTCTTACTCTCCATCTTTTACTCTGGTGCAAGTCAATATTATGTACAAGTACTCACATTTTCAGTTTTTTTATATGATTTTGCCTTTATCTTCCTGAAATTTCTTTTAAAGATCTGTTCTTTCCCTTGCAGAAACAATATGAACTGTCTGAGTAAACAAACTGGTTGTTAGCAACTGGAAAGAAAGAAACACTACTAGCACCTAGAGAGATGTGTTTCCAGCAATCTTAATGAGGTGATTTCCCTTTGAAGTCAGCCTGATGCATGGGTAATAGTTTCACACCAACTCCAACACCAAGAGCATCTTGCCTATATTCTTGTCCTTTAAGACTCACTGTAACAGCCATGTTCTGTGTTTTCAATTAAATACATGTTCTACAGATATAGGGCTGCAGTGCTTCTCAGACAGAAGAAAATTCTTTCAATTGTTTTGACAATATAGGCCTTTCCCTCTTTATTTGAACATGAGTCAGGGGCTCCAATGTGTCTTCAGTAAAAGTTTGGATTGTGGGGCTAGAAAGGAATGAGTAGAAAAGTAGCTTACCAGAGGCAGTGTGAGTCTTCACTCTGCTTCATTGGTTCCAGCCTTCCAATTGTCTGAAAAATAATAACAATTTATTTGAAGGTATTTCCTGTCTCCTCTGCCACGCCCATAGCTGTTCTCTATCTCATTTCTTTATCTGGTATACATAAATTTCACATCTCTGGTTAGATGAGTGAATGAGATGTGACTTATAAGATGGCCACTTGCAACTGTGATGCTTAATGAAGTCTGCCTCAAAGAAATATCTTTTTGTATGAAAAATGCATTTTTTTCCATTTTGTAATTTTCATTTTTAACTAGGAAATATCTTAGCTAAACATTTCAAAACGAATCAGTACAGATAAGAATACTGCAGTCTGGTATTTTGATTTAAGCTTTGATTGAATATATAAACAAAAATGAAATCTTGAAATTCGTGGTGAGATATAAATGTTTGTGTTGGACTAAACACCTTTGACCAAGAAATTCCTTTAACTTTCATCCTACTCCTTGGTCTTTCATTCATACTGATTCTACAAATTCAAAAACGATCTCTGGACCCTGAAAATATTAACACATGCTAGAGTCAGTGTCAATCTGAATTCAGTTGAACCAGGTATTGAGGAAGTTAAACATACATATGTGTGTGCTGGACCTTACAGGGAATCTTGCTGAGACAGATATACAAGCAATTTTTCTTTTCATAAAATGGCAAAAATTGCTTAGATGAGACTTAAACTTAGAACTGATTAGGACATTTTTGAAAGTACTTTTCAGTATTTTTGAAAATGTTCTCCCTCAAAATGCCAATCACAGCTTCTGAGCATTTCATTTCCTTGGCAGTTTCAGTGCCCCTGCTGCTAGTGTGACTGCCTGGTGTGAGGCTGTGGCTGAATTTCTCACTGCTGCTTTGACACGCTTCAGGCACAAGAGTTGTGTCATCTGTTCTGTGCAGATCATGCCACAGCAACAGTTGACCCTGCCGGAAAAGAAGGTGGGAAAAGGAAAAGGTAAATGGAGACCTTTTAGAATTCAGTTATTAAAGAGAATAAATAAAGTGCATTTCAAAGATTTGCTTGAAAGTTTCTTATTGACAATATATATTTGTTAATATAACAAATATATTTGTGAAGAAAAAAAAACCAAATGACTACACCATCTGAAAAATGCCTTTTAAATATATTTCATTGTTATTTTGTAGAATAATTCCAAAATCAATTTTGATTTGTTTTTCTAACAACAAAAAAGTTACACCTTCTTCTTTCTTGTTTTCCTTTTTATTTGTTATGTATTGATTGGGTTAGTTGGTTATTTTGTTTTGTTTCTCAGCTGTTACACTACATTATTTTTAGGAAAGGAGAATTCTCTTTTTTAAAAATCACTGTCAGAAACTTTACTCATGCAGGACTTCAATTCAAAATCATTAGGACTAACTAAGATTTTCAAATGTGTCCAAAAAAGGTGGATGATAAAATGCCTTTAAAACATATCTAGTATTCTGGCCAGTTCTTATGAATCCTAGCCATAGGACTATGTGTCATCACACAATAGATGCCAAGACAAAATTTAAAATTTTGTGACTGCAGATACTCCAATCCTATAGACAGGATTCCCGCAAGTTCTACTGTGGCTATGTTAAGGTTACTTACAAGAATGCTCACAAACAGAATCCACCACTGTCTCAGTAAAAGATACAGGTCCTAAGTGTTTATATACTTTATTTCTCTGTGCCATGTCTGCCGTGGAAAAAAAAAACAAAACATAGTTTCTGAAAATCCACTTTAAACTGAAAGAATGGCAAGCCATATGATAAAAAAATAACTAAGGAGATTGTGCTTAAATTTTCTTTAAAAATGAGTCACCCTTCATAAAGATAGAGAGGTTGAAACTTTAAGTAAGAAAGGTGAAAGTTTTGGATAACTGGTTAGGAAGAGAAGAGGGATTGTAATGGTAAATGGTTTATAAATTAAATGTTAAACTAGAAAACTGTGAATAATCCATATCTACTGAAGTCATCCCATTTGTAAGACATAAATGATGGAAGCCATCTGATATAATAAATATAATAGTCTGTTCATAGTTAGTACATTATTATAGTGGGTTTTATAGAGGAATTTAGCAAAAAGCACAGCAGCTGAAAACAAGTTAGCCTAAAATTCTTGTCAAGAAAAGAGAGTTTTGAAGTAACAATTTTGCAATCTTTGCAAGGGAAAAGTAACTGAGAGTGAAAAACGCAGAAGTCAAAGACAGTCTGACCTTTGGGTCAGAGAAGATGAAGAAAGTTATTCAGAAATACACTTTTTTAAAGAAAAAAAGAAAGAGACAGGCATTGAATGCAGAAAGCTGAAAGCAAAATCTTAAAACAGTAAATTGGGATAAATTAGTAGACATAAGGAAAATGTCATGTTCCTGTTCAGGTGTAGAAGTCAGCAACTAGAACATCAAGAGGAATTTTCATATCATATCCTCCACCAAATCTTAAAAATGTCACTGTTCTCCCCCTGAGTATTCTGCAGTTTTTGTTCCAGGGATATCCTTGTGATCATTTCTGATCTTCTCTGAATTAACCTCTGTGTTTAATCGTGGAGACAGTGATGGACCTGATGATTTTGGCCGAATTAAAATGTGTTTTATGAACTAAATTTTGTTTAAGACAAGCTATGATTACTTCAGACGATGGATTTGACTGTTATTAGTCTTCTAGTCTAGCCTGAACTGTAATGTTTGTGAGATGCTGCAAAGAATTCAATAGTAAAGTATTTTTTAAAGTTTTTTTCTCAACTTTACTCTAGCCAAGTTAGTTTGTGTTGATTTCTGCACCTCTGTCAAACTTGGCAGTTCCATCTCTATATCCACAGAGGTATGACATATGACATTCACTCTTGTCCTGCCACAGGGGGCTATGGGAAAGCCTGCCTTCATACTTTGTACTGCTCCTGCATCAGGACGTTGAAGATACTTCTGCGCTTTTTCTACTCCAAGCTGAACAAGCCCAACTGTCTCACCTTCTCCTCATGTGACAGATGCTCCAGTTCCTTGATCACCCCCATGGTATTTTTCTGGGCTTAATTATGATGTCTCCTCTGTCCACATCACCCTGCACACTATGCTTGTCAGTCATGTTACAGAATCACAGTCACTGAGTAATAGAATCATAGAATATGCTGAGCTGCACTTTCTTACTTGATAGGGGTTCTTCATGTCTCTCCACCATTGTTCTTAGTTTAAAACTTTCCTCATCACTTTGGCTAGCCTGTTGGCAAAGACATATCTCCACCACTTAATGGCATGGGTCTTTTCTATTCCTAGCAGTCCTTATTTCTCAACAAATATGTGACAGTCATAGAAACCAAAGCCCTGCTGTTCACATCAGGTGATCAAGCAACTGTTGACTTACAGGTAGTGACCACTTCTTCTCAAGACCTTCTTTCCCCTTCTCCATCAAGGAGACACCACCTGCAATGCTGTGCTTTTGAGTTTCTCCTCCAGATCAAAGCAGTGATCTTGATATGTTCTTAGAATTATCTGGTGCTATGACTGGTGTACACATGAGAAAGCAGATGGGGTCTGTTGTTGCCTGAGCGTTAGGAAAACCTTGGCAGTTTTCCCACAATATCCCAAACCTACCCCTCTAGCAAGAAGTGAATGTCCCCAAACAGCAGGTCAGGTGAGAAACTGGAGCCTCTCCCCTACAGCAAGGACTCTGCTGTCACTTGTGGGTTCCTCCAGGTCCTACCACTTGGCTCAGTCTCAGCTGGTTCCTATGGTTCCTTGGCAAGAGCTCCCAATGCCTTATCTGCCAATCTGCAGGTGGTGCAGAAGCCATCATCCCTCTGTACAAGCCACCAGTTTCCAACCTCCATCATCATGGAAATCTCCACTTCTCGGCCTAAGCACAGATTTTCCTCCTGTACAGCTGGGGCTCCATGCCCTTGGAGAAGATCAAGTCAAACTTATTCTCTTGATCCATGCCATTCTCATACTTTAGTCACAGATTTTAAACAAGCCTCTTTATAAGAATATTTTTTTCATTTTATTGTTGTCATATAAGCAAATTTAATTAAATCACACTAATTCTGAGCAGACGGAAGAAGTAAAGGAAAGGGACTGAAAGGGTAAGGAAGGGATTGGTTCTTTGCCTGGCTTTCACCAAAATTCCAGCAGCATGCTATCATTAACAAAGTCAGGATCAGCCAGAGGTTATCAATCAAAAACAGAAAATTCACAACTAGGTCATAGGGAAATCCCTATGCAAAGAAAAGCCAGTAACAATATTTCCTTGAGTCTTTAAAGTCATGTTTGAAGCCAGGATCTCTTCAGTGAGGGGATCATGACTTCCCAGAGGTCACCAAAAGTAATCATAGGGTTGTGAAGCATTGAAAATTTATTAGTTACAGTAAACAAAATCTTGCCGTTCCGGTCTCAGTCTATCCTTCACCTTCAAGAACAAATGTCAATCTATCATCAAGACCACAAAATGTATGCACAGACAATTCTTTCAGGCTTGTCACTGCTAGTATGTATATGTGTTTTCCTGCTGGCTTATAGGAAATTCAAAAGTTTCCTGGCATCCTGCTTTCTTTTTACAGAAACTACACTGGGATTCTAACAACATGGATTACAGGGCACACAGAAATCTCTGGAGGCTCACGGGAACTGACAAGGCAGGATGTCAAAGGTGAATAAACATAAAATCATAGAATCATAGAATATCTTGTGTTGGAAGGACCCAACTCATGTCTTTGCACAGGACAGCCCCAAGAATCACACCATGTGCCTGAGAGCATTGTTGAAATGTTTCTAGACCTCTGGCAGATTTGGTGCTATGACCACTTCCCTAAGAATCCTGTTCCAGTGTTCAAACTGCCTCTGGGTGAAAACCGCTTCTTAATATCCAACCTAAACCTCCCCTGACACAAGTTTGTACCATTCCATGGTATGTTGTAATGTTCATATCAACATGAAACACTGTGATATGTGGACAGTCTATGGCAAATAGTCTTGCAATATGATATTCAAGGTTCCACTGCAACCCAAATCATTCTATGATTCTATAAAATAATATAAGGTAGATATACAACTTCGTGAAATCCCAGAGTAAGGCAGGATGCAAAAGAAATTGCAGCCAAAAAGGGATGGCAAACTGCCTGCTCTGAGTATGCCTGAGGAAAGAAAAATGTGCCTTTCCAGGATGATCAGCAAATCCCCACCTCATCTTTGAAATTGGGTTGTTGCTGCCAAAGACAAGAGGGAGAACTGGAAAAATGTGAAGGAGGTATTTCCCGACAACAATAGATCTTCCTCTAAAACTCTTTTCTGGCTGTTTTCCCTGGCATGGGCCTGAGATTCCCCCACTCTAGGAGCTGGACCACTTCCAGTTATCTGCCATTTCTTGGGAACCTGAGAAGGGAGTAGGGACACTTGGATGTGAAGTATTGGTGTTTAGGGGGGGGCTATCACACCAAAGGGAAGAAACAGGAGTGGGAAACAGGAACTGAGATGGGAATGTGGACACTATACTCCCAGAGGAATAGATGAAGGGGTTCCAGGAAATAAAGAGGAGGCATAGTCTCACTCAGCTCCCCTGAGTGAGGGAGTTCCTGACCTCTTGGCATCTTTCTCCACTTATCATTGCTTACTATAAACCCATGCTTACTATTTCTGATGGCAGCTGGCCAAAGCTGCAAACATCTTTTCTGAGTTTCTCTGCACCAGCCTGGGATGGGGGGAAAAGGTTGCTCACCCCAAGCCCATGCAATTCTGTTCTTGATCTCATTGTTCCACAGACCAACACCTGCACTGGTTTCATTAAGATCTGTTGCTCTTTCCTATGAGCTATACCTATTTTTCTGAAGGGCAGCAAGGAATTTTTCCTTCATGGAAAGGTCATCTTAAGAAAGTACTACCTAGTTCCTAGAGCAAAATAATTCCTTGCTCTCCTGTTTGCTTCTGTTGTCTATCTTTTAATTGGTGCTTTAATCCAGTCAGTCACCCTGCTGGTTTATCAGTACCCAAGGTAAGACACCTTGATGTTTAATCATTTGCTGCAGTATACAATAGCTAATTGTCTCAGCAGAGGATCTCAGCTTTGTGTTGCCTTGCAAAGCACATCTCCAGATTTCCTTGTCACTCTTTCGTGTGCTCCAAACAGCCCACTCCAACAGAATAACAGCAATCAGGAAGCAGGCACAGCCAGATAGTACTGATCTGAAATGTCAGCATCAAAGGAACAAATAAGGCAAGAACACAGCTCAAATACTTGTGGTCCAACAATCAAATTCCAAATTCCAAGATTAAAGAGACCTAAAAGAGTTGGCATTAGACTCTCAGAAATCTTTGGCACTGAAATCAGAGACATTTATAGAGTATTAGGGGTAAGACCTCCATTTGAACAGACAGGGCCAAGGTTTGTACAGGGATGACTTTATATGTTCTGTTGTAAGGGAGTGGGATGAAGAGGTATAAAGAGAAGCAGAGATTGGATTGAGTTGCTAATTTTGTCCCTTACAAGTCTAGTAAGGACCAGGAAGTTATCACACAAAATGTTGAAGTCAGAAAGAGGATGAAAAAAAAGGCCTACAACAACAAACTCAGTGGAGAGTGAATTAAGAACTGCTGTACCACAAGAGATTTTTATGAGAGCTATATTAAGGCAAATAAACAAATATTTGTCCAAAGCTTATTGCCTCCATGAACAAGAAAGAGCTGAAGGCAAAATCAGGGTGTACCTTGAATGATAGCTGCAGCTTTGTTCCTCTGTAAATGTTTTTTAAAAAAAGTTAGATGCAATTTCTGAAAGGTGGAATCATCTGAGTCCTGAGTAAACAAAAGATGAACATTTGGGTCTTATGCACATCTCTGTGTCCATGTTCAAACCTACATTATGCTCTTTCATGTTAGAATTCAAATGAAGACAACATCGGAGCTGCTTCATACTTTACACCAGTAATTAGCAATGACCAGANTCCTTCCTTCCTTCCTTCCTTCCTTCCTTCCTTCCTTCCTTCCTTCTTCGGCTTCCTATACAAGTTACATTCACATTGAATTAGGTGAAAATATAATTTAGGACTTTAAGTGTTATAGCAACTTACAGTATCATAAAAATTAAGTCATACTTCAAAACACTTGCTTAAGTGGTTATCAGATGGCTATAGATAGTAGGAACCATATATAAGAAACTGTTGAGATGACTTCAAGGAAAGATGTCCATGACACTTTTATTATAAAAATACTTTTTAGCATTGGTAAGGGCTTCCTTAAACAGTAAACATTGTCTGATTATAGAACCTGAAATGCGAAATTCCATTCTCCAGTTGTTTCGGATAACACTGAAAGCTAATGTTTTGTTTCAGTCTAAGTGTGAACTCTGATGTTTTTCTTTCAATTCGCTAAATTTTTAAGGTTTGGAATCTTAATTTCAAAATTAAAAAGAAGCAAAACCACACAAGACGAGTCTTTCAAACACTGGAATTCATGTTCAAATTACTGAAATATTTATTTCTAAGTATATTAAGATCAAAAGATAACTTGTCTCATTTATATTTGAGTATTGGTTAGTAATGCATAGAATCAGTGATTATAGTAATTAATATGGATTAATACAATATTGAATTTCTAAAACACTTGTTAAAAAAAAGGTTCAATACAATCTTATTTTATCAGTAAACTTGTCATAAAACAGACTAAAATAAAAGACAAAAGAACATCATTTTAGCTTGTATGACCAGGATTAAGGTAGCTATATATATATCTGCTTTTTCCCAAAAATTGACTATAAATTAAAGACAGTCTCCCGTAATGTAGCCAATGAAAGTACTGCACAGATGTGAGAGTGACCTACAGAGGCATAGGTTTTTAAGGCCAAAAAAGTCATTTGAATTATCCTGTATGACATCTACTATAATAGAGACCATAAACCCTCATCCTGTTTCTTTCCTTCATGCTATTAACATGCATTTGAGGTATTCCAATAAACAGGAGAACATTTCTATAAAACTCTTCAACCCTTTGTAATATATTTTTTTTTTTGTATGAAGTATGCTCTGCTTAAACATCGGACTGTGGGAAAAGTTTGGGCTATTTATAACCTTCACTGGAAGTGGTATAAGTGTATGTACCTCTCATTCCAGACCTTGCCTGCAGGTTTAATGTAATTGTGTGGATCTTTTGGTCATTAAACCAATAAGTTTTAGGTTGAAAAAATATGTTTTATGAAAGGCAATGGGGCATCTCACTTGGTTTCTTCATAAGAAAGGGTTCTTTTCTTCTTGCAATTGCAAATGGCATTAGGATTTCAATACTGGGGTAAGATAACAATTTACTCTGTACTTTTACAGGACTCTTATATGAGGAAAGACACTTCCTTTCTAGTGGGGATTATCACAACCTCTTTCCCCAGCTGGAGCATCATAGATGTGAAAAGGAGAATTACAGCTCCACTAATGCAATCTTTTCAAAAATCTGACTTAGAACCTCATATAAAACTTGAGGGTTTAATATACACTGGTTGTTGGGATATTGGTGTTTGCTTTCCCGAAAATTTTGACAGCCAAATTTGACAAATTGCATGGGTGGAAGTTGCTTTTGAGTGGTGCTCTAAGTACGCCTGTCTACCTGATCTAGAGGGCAAGCTAAGGTACTGCTAGGTCTAACTGTTCTTATACTTTCTACTTCTGCTTTTACAGTAGATTTTACGTCAAACAGGTGGGAACATCTTTTAAGATGCTTACATACAGTAATCCTAGTCTCTGTTCAAAGATGCTCAGTGCTCTTCTGTTTCTGTGCATTATGTAAATGGGAAAAAAAATTATGTCTGTCAATCCTGTTGTGATCTCACTTTCTCTTCAGCAAATGCTCAGAGACTGAGAAAGCCAAAGGCAAATAAAGTAAATCAGATATTCCTATGCTGACACTTTTGTTCCTCTTTTCAGAGAAATAATTTTAAATACTTTTAGAAATATTTGCACACTGAATAATTGGTTTCTGAGGGATAACAGAAAAACAAGTCTCTAAATCTAGAACACAAAAACTTGTTCATACAAAACTGGTAGTATTATCAATAATAGGTATTTCTTTCAGAGACTCTTGCTGGATGGATTTTTCAGGAGCTTACAACAGCAGGATAGCTCTTCAAATGACCAACAGCTCTATAAAGTTGACACAAGCTGTAGATTACTCTATCTGTAGTTGACACCACTGTAAACAATGAGCTTGAGATAGTCAAGATTAAATGATCTCTTCAGATAAGTGCACACACATTAGGTGTGTATCAAAAGGAATGTTACAGATTGCATAAGCTAAAATATAATATTATTTTTATCACCGTGGGTGTAGGGAAGGCACTCTAGGAAGCCAGACCCCATCCTAAGTTTTTTTAGCTTTCACTAAAATCTCTAAACCTTTCATTCTTACCAAAAGTTTTGGTTTTCTCTTTTTTTTAATTTTTTTTTATTCCCCAGTCAAAGGACAGAAAGTTCCGTTCCTAATGGAACGTCTTATCCCTGCAAGCTTTCTTGGTGAAGCTTTTGTTACAAAGGCTCTCATAAGCAAAGTTCTCTGATAGCCTTCGTAAAAATCTAAACAGTGCTTTTTGCAGACATTAATTTTAAGGAGTTGGTATCTACAGTTTCTGCATGAAGGAACAATTCCAGACCCCTTCCTGATCCTACCAATTCTATTTTAGTAGGTCTTCATTACTGACATGGTTGTATTTCTCTTTGGAAATTACAGGAAGGAGTACTCAAGGGCCTATTCTAGCAGTCATGACCTGATAGCCATTCTGTCTGTGAGGGGAACTCTTCTGAAATGTTCTCTGTTGTATATCAAGATGTATATGAAAACCTTCTGTCTTTTAGGCTAATCTGGAAAGCAATGAGAATGTTCAAATATTTGAATCCAGCTGTCAGCACTCATGCAGGGTGACCTCACTGTGCTAAGGCAGAGTTATATTAAGAGCTTACTCTGAGCTAGCTCCAAATGAGATGATATGTCTCCATGATGCAAGTCAGAGTTCATAGGAAAAGAGAAAAAAATTCATTAGGGTAACTGGAAAAAAATAGATACACTTTCAAGCAATCAGAAACTTTCAGTTAATAAAGTCAGCATACTTAAAAGCTAAATACAGGATGAACAAAGTTACTCTCAGCTTAATAATATATATTTATGGTGTCAGACAAGGTATTTGCAAAACAATGGACATTTAATTGGTTGCAGGAGTGTTCAGGGATCTTCTAAGTAGCTGAACATCCATTAAAAGATCAGTCAAACAATTTTTAATTTCAGCTCAGGTGTGGTCAGGAGCAATTTTTACTTTGCTTTTCTTAACGGAATTGGTTGTCAGAGCTAGTTCATCCGTTGTACATGGCTCTCTGCAAGGATGAATCTGCTGCTTTATCTGTCAATTATTGCTTCTATTATCTTGATTACAGCTGATAAATAAACTCATCTGCAGTGACAGTGAAGGATTGTTTATCTTTCAGATCATTAAGAAGATTCTTTATGCTTACACTGTCTTTTCTGTCAGTCATAGCTATATTTCTCTCTGCCAAATTTTTCCATTTTTCCTTAATTAATAGAGAAGCCAATTCTCCAGCAATTGGTAAGACCATTACTGCTGGGATCTTCAGTAAGGGGATACACCTGAGCCACCTGTTTATATCTTTTATCTTTATGAGCTTTCTCTGGCTCCAGCCACACAATTCCTACCCTAGCTTATTGAGACACACATTGAAAGCAGTGTAACAAAGAAGACTTTACATTTGTAGCCATTTTTGTATTTCCTATCACAAAGCTAAATTACTTAATATGATCTTTGCATCAAGATCTAACTTACCTGTTAAAAATTTAAGTGGCTAGGAAAAAATACTATGTGTGGTGTTAGAGCTGCTTTGCAATGACAGACTGATGCAAACTAAAAAACAGATGATGAACAGAGCAGGATTTTTTTTTTTAATGTAGTCCAGCAGTGTTTTTGCTGTTAAGCTTCACACAAAATACGTCAGTATTCGCATTTCTATTTTCTGCTCTTGAAAGATTTGGGTTGCAAAACAAGCTTAGATGCCAGACACCTGCCTGCATTTCAGTCATTTACCATACTACATTCTTTGCATTTAGCAACTGTTAATACAGCAGCCTTTGAAACTACTAAAGTTCAATCTTCCTCTATTATTAAAACACAATACTTTTTACGATAAAACTTTTTACAATAAAAATTTTTATGCAGGGCTTCCAGACAGTCATGAGAACAGCAGAATACTGCTACCATCTTTTGACAGGATTTTCCTATTACCTGTGTGAATTATGAAGGGTGCATGAATAACAAGATCTGATTTGACAAAGGTTGTACTTCTATACTGCTTCTGAGTACTCAAATTAGCTAGCCTAATTTGTGAGATCAATTTTCCATTTGTGTGCTTCTTATTGACATAGTACGTGGTTTTGTAGTTAGGGCAGCTTAAGGATGCTTTTTGTTCCTGAAAGCAGATTGATCCTTTAAAGTATTTTCAAAGTAAGCCTCTGTGAAAGACCTTTTATAGTTTTACCAACTTGATTAATTTTTATATATATTTTTTTAACAACAGCAGGCATGTATTAAAATTTGCAGATTTATTAAATTTGTCATAAACTTCAGAACAAACTGTTTCCAACAATGACACCTCCATTAGTACTTATAAGACCCACTTTTGCCTCCTAAGCAACACCAAGGAACAAACTACTGTTTTAAAACTGCCTATAGCTTTCTATAGTCTGATGATGTTATGACATCACTAGATGGAATTTTAAATTAAAACTGTTTGGGTATTTTACCTTCTGGAAGCTGTATTACTTCCTCTTTTGTTGTGTTGATCGAGGACCTGACTTATAAGAGAGGGAAGAGTAATGAGACTTTCATAAGATAGCATGTGAAGAAGATAAGTGCAAAATTGAACTGACAAGTTTTAGGTGGTAATGTTCTTGTGTGCACTGGTGACAGCTGGTTGGAAGATTTGTGCTGAAAAGATGTGGTTCTCCAGCTAAAAAGTATTTGATAAAAGAGAAAAAAAAAATCTGGGTTTGGCATTTACCTTTGAAACTAATCACATTCCCCAAGAGAATAAAAAAGGTTGTTCTTTTCAACAGGAAGACATGTGCCTGTGTTGTTAAAAATGTGGAGTAGAAAATTTCAGTCTAAGCATTCTGAAAACCTACTTCACGGGTAAAGAATTTGAAAAGCCTCCTAACAGAGGTAGAGACAAGCAATAAATGAGCCAGTTACTGTCTATACTAAGATAGATAAATACAACTCAAAAAGGGAAAAGTATCTGGAAGAAGCCACATGTGCAAGTACTTCAGAATTCCAAGTATTTTCTAAAAAGATGATTGATAGGGATTCACTATGTATATTTTTAATAAACATGGCCGCTCATCTCTATTTAGGTTTTTTTATTTTAGTCAGAGCCTTTTAGTGCCTAGCTAAATAATATGTCTGTCATACACAATGCATACACATAAAAAACCCAGCCATCTCTACATTTATGGCTGCTGCCTCAGGGATTTTGAGGGCCAGCTGTTGAAAAAGGAGAGCTAAGTGACTCATGAGAATGAACAGGGTCAAAGCTTACCTTTTCCACTTCCATGAAGTCTGAAGACATCAAAACAAGAACAAATCAATAAAATGAAAGTATTTGTTTTTTTCCAAGGAAAATTTTACTCTACAATAAAGATGATCATACAATCAATATTTTCAAGTCTTAAAACATCAAGTCTGTAGCCATAATTAAAAAACCAAAAACCACACAGAAATAAAACCTAGCAAAAACCAAAGCACACCACAAGACACTTGTATTAAATTTAGGGAAACATGAATTTTTTTTCTGAACAACTGTTATATAACAGTTTAAATTATGTTTTTCAATATCATATTTGTGTTTTGTTCTAATGTAATACGAAGAATTTTTTTAATCTTATGTGAATCTAATCTAACTTGAATATGTGGAGTTACAACAGCTTCTTCCAACTTAATTTTGTGACACCTTACTTGTTTGTCAGTGCACCCTTAAGTCAAAGTTACCACCCAGTAGAAAAGGATTATCTATCTGTCTAGTCCTCTACATCTTTACCAATCTATAGGTTTGTGCTGTATTAAAAAAACCCCAAAACTACTCATTCCCATGCTTTTGTATCTCTTGTATATATTCTGGAGAAAAAGGACTTGTACCCCAGATTTGAGTGCATGTTGACACTGCAATAAAGCTCTATATTTATTAAAGTTCTTTATTCTTTGTAGACCATCACATTTCACAGGCGCCTTAGATACAGCATCGCCAAAGTGTAATCTCCTTCAAACAGCAGGAATAAACCTTGAAGTTCCACAGAAATTATAACTATGTTCTACAAAGAGAAAATGGCATTTTTCTTTCTATCCTGAAAGTGTCAAAATAGCTTCTTTTTTGTTGCCTGGAAGGAAGATACTTTGTTCACACATTATACATTAAAATGATTGAAAAGGAAGAGGAAAAAGACAAGTTGATAAAATTATCAGCTCTGTTATTGAGGACTATTTGTGGATGACACTTTTAACTATGTATTCAAAAATAATCTGTCACAAGGCTGAACGTAACCAGTTATCTCAGGTTATTTCTGAACTGCCACTTGCTTAATATTTTTGGAAGACAAGTCCCTTGGGGCAGACTGTATTTCTCAATACATGTGAATACTGTGGAAATCACAATATGCAACAAGCATGATAAGAATCTTTAATTGACTAATAGGATTGGAGTGTCTAGAACAAGGTGAAGGAAAGCCAGAAAATTCCCACAAAACATTCAGTTACCAAACAATGTACAGTAGAGAAATAAACATTTAAATATCTTCTTTTAGAATGGAATATTGTATAAAACTTGTTACACAGCTGAGATATTTTATGTAAGTGTTATGGGACTTATTTTTCATTCTCATCAAACACAGACAGAAAAGGCATTTATCTGCATGTCCACTGTGTCTATTTTTTACACATTCCATAAGACTGATGCTCACAATTATTTGGTATATTGAATTTCTGCAGGACATCTTTTATATAATTAGAATTTTCACTGAACACAGAGATAAATGTTTTTAGCAACGAATTTTGTGAGCTAAACTACTGTACACCAGATCAAACATTCCTCCATTGTGATGGATGACTTCCCTTCAGCTCTACACTTCTGAAGTTGTTCTGTTTATTTCATTTCAAGCTCTAATCCACAGTTGAAGGAGCCAAATCTATATACAACATTGAAACTGCTCTGTGTTCCTGTCAGATCCTTCCTTTTATTTTCTTTTTTTTACACAGGCTATTTAAAGATCCTCTGCTAGAAAGCTTAGAATATAAAAAATATATGCATGTCAATTTTACATGCATATGTAACTGTGCAATCTCTATGATAAAATAGCAAGTGATTCAGTAACCTTTAACCATGTAGAATGTCTTGTTTGTCCAGTTAAGGATTTCTTTTGTCTTTGGTAAAATGGTACATTGGATCTTCAGATTAGGTGAGCAAGAGAATCTTCTTTATTTTGCACTGTCCTGAAAATTAACAAGTAAGAGAGAGGCTGAATTTGTACAAACACCTTCTATTTTTTCACCTCCAAATTCACGACAATTGGCCTCTATATATTCAGAGATGCCTGCAGAGCTTTCAGCATTGATAGTAACTGGAAGCCTCTGCGTCTTGGTGTAAAGCCTTTGAATCTTCTGCCAAGATGACATTAGACCAGAAGAAGCCCTCATTAACTGGCCATCCTGTAACAAACACAAAGCCTTGAACGACAGCCAAAATTGTTTCCCTGTTGTGTTTACACTTGGTAGCATTTGTGTAAGACACGACTGTATGATCATAGAATTCAGCTTTCACCATCTCACTGCTCCTGCCTGTAAGCTCATCAGTAAAAGCTGCACAAAGGGTGTGCTCAGCAGCATGGTACAGATCCTAAGCCACTGGCCTGGTGTTTTGGTCTCATAAGCATATTAGTCAGCTTTATGGGATTTGCATTTAACAGAACTGTAAGGAGATTAATTACAGCTCCTTAAGCCACTGGAAAATAATGTAAAATCAATTACTATGTTATTGGCTAGGCCAGACCACGTGGTGACAGGCAGAAAGAAAGTCAAATGAGAGCAGCACTTTCGCTCTCCACTTCAGATTCAGATATGTGAAGATGATAAAGAAATATGGGATAATGCTAGCTAATTTTTAACAAGGGTATTTTTTTTCTAATTTTATGATGGCAATATATAAGGCCTTTATGGAACTACAGTGGTCTTTTGTATTTACTGAAGACTGCTGAAAAATTCTGCAGATAATGAATAGAGGTCCAATGTTTTCTTCCTGTAGATAAACAGACATGGATTTATCATTTGATGATCAATGCATAGTTCAGTGGGAACAATTCCATTTGTCTGCATCTAGTACAGTACTTACACTGTACTGAATTCATGAGACATTTTAAACAGTTCATCATGCAGAATCAGATAAAATTTTATTTCTGGAGTTTTGAAAACAAGATTGAAAATATTTAAGGAGTTTTATTTAGGCATAGTATTGTTTAAAACAAATAAAAGTACAAACACTGTTCTCACTTAGGTATGTTTTTCTCATATGCCTGATGTCCTCCATCTTCTACAGTTTCTTTTGAACTGGGGAAATTTTATACACATTTAACACTGACTTAAGTACTACTGGACAGGTATACGTGCAACCAAAGCAGGAGCAGGCTGAGCTGAACTCTTCTCTTTTCCTTCTCCTGGGTTCAGACAATATCCCACAGCAGAAGACCCACTCTGCATGGTAAGTCACATACAGCTGAGATACACGATGGTGCAAATCTGTATGCATGGGACAAAGACACACACTTGCAGCTGCTGCAGAGCAGTGTAAAGTCTCATTAGCTGGGAAGGAGGCAGAGTAGCTAAAGTGCTGTGAAAGAGCCAATTTTGCGTGAATTGCTAGAGGAAAGATAATGGGGGGTAAATCTAATAAACCCAAGACTGCTATTAGTATAATGCCTATTAAATTCTTTAGAGTTTTTAGTGTTCAATAATGACTCCAAATCCAAGTATTTTGGGACCCATCAGGGATCCTAATTCTTGGTGTAGAATGTATATGCTAACTGGAAAGGGAGTCCTGCTGGGATTTATCTCATTTTGTTATGACACAAAATACGTATTTGGAAAAGAACACTTTCAACTAATATTTTGACTGAGGTGAACTATGAACAGTGAACTATGGACATTGCTACCATGAATGTTCAAAGATGGTTGAGTTGTAATTGCGCTTGGTTCTGATCAATGAAATATTATTCTCAAAATTTGTCCAGACATAGATGTTCTAAATCGTTCCACACTGACTATTTTTTTCTACAAGAGAGGCCGGACAACATTAAAAAAGTTTAAAAATAGTGGGAGTCAAACAGTTTATTAATATGAGTTTGTATTTTCTGGATGCATTGATGACACATGGAGTTATTTTCTTGTACAGCATATTAGTATCACTTCATAACAGTGTATGGATTATTGTTGGCCATGGAATGTAAAGCATCTTCACAGCAGTAGGATGTAAATATCCCCTGGTAGAAGTCTCAGCAAAAACAGCCTTTAGATTTAAAGATGTAACTATTAAGCAATTCTTGAACCTTATAAATATAGTGCACTGGGAAGAATTCAGATGAAATTTAAAGAGAAATAAATGAGCAACAAACCAAAAGAAACTCATTGAATTGATTACCATGATTTTGTAATGGTCAGAGTCATTAAATACAGATTCTTTCAGGAAATCCACACACTTCACTGTCTATGTCAAAGTAGTATTGTCCTCCTGTTCGGAGAAAAAAAAAAAAAGAGAGAAAGAGTCTTATAAAACAGAACTGTCTGACCCCAAATCAGAAGAGTTTTTGGCAGGAAAAACAATAATCACAAAAGTAAATTTTGACAAGCAAGAACCCTGAAGAACAAACTCTTTCTGGGAAGTTCATTATGAAAAAAGAGATTGGTCTCTGCTCTTATACAGAGCAATAAATTTTACCAGTTTGAAAAGCAGAGGAATTATTTGGTTCTGCAGCTTCAAATGGGTTTGAGAGCATCCCCCCATAGACTATAGCTCCATTGTGGATTAGAGAGGAATGGAGACTGTGAGATCTCTCATTTGGATGCCTCAGCTGTTCTCTCATTTGGTCAGTGGAAAAAAGATGGATGCAAACAATTATGTAAGACATTCTGGAAAAATAAACAAACCAGCTGGTGTTGCCTTCTACTTTCAAAATCAAAATACTCAAAAAACAAGGCAGTGATTAGGAGGAGACTGCTTCTCCTGTCATAGGTCAGGAATGTGACTGTCTGCTTTAAGATAAGGCTTGGCAAAATAATTTGTGGCCAGAGCCTTGGCACAGTGAGCTAGATAGGAATCTAATTGTGTCATTTTACTGCTGGTTGTCAAATACTTATCTGATGAGAGAACTTGTTGAAATTTCCCATTCAAGCCACTAAGTGTCATAACAGTCTGAATACCTAAAAAGACTTCTTGGATTTAATAAATCCCTTTTAGGGGAAAAAAAATCAGAAGTGTTCTTAGGTTACTCAGGTTTTGGTCACCTGCTGACTAATTGCCTCCTGTCTAATCCTCCATAAAGTTGAAGTCTCAGTGATTTCCTTTTACCTCCTTCCTGATTGGAAAGTTATATTCTTTTAGAGAGGAAGCAGGAGCAATCTCATGTGACATACACCATCATTAACACTTTGAAAAATGAGCAACAACAAAAAGCACACTCTGAGGTTACTGTACATTTTTTCCTGTAAATTATTCCCTCACTTCTAGCATATTTGTATGAAGAACAACACAGAAAGTGTTGAAAGAGATATATTGTGTCTGCTTAGATGAGAACATACTGATAAGGAGTGGCACATGTCATGACAAGCATTTCTCTACCTCATTACCTCTCATTCTTCCCAGTTTCTCCTCTTCAGCAAAATGCTGAAATGTGACTACAGCAGTTACAGTGATTAAAACGTCAGATTGCTCTATCTTTCACTTTTTATCTTATTTTTATCATCTACTCAGATAGGTAGAGACAGTTGTAGAGAGAAAATGGCAGCTCAGTGAGAGTGAAGCTGTTACCCATTCAAAAGATGAGCATCATGCATTGCTGCTTACTCCATGTGAGGGTCTCTAAGTACAAGGAGAGGAGAGGGTGCATCTGTGTATGGAGTGTGTGTGTGTGTGTGTGTGTGTGTGTTGTATGCAGAACAATCTTGAAAGCATCAGAAGGCTTATTTTTGGTGGGACGGCTGACACCATATAAATTTGGCAGCAGAGCCTTGCCTCCTTAAAAAACTGTCTGCAACGCTATTGTTAAGCAACATTAAGAACTGAATGATTCTACCTATTTGCAATATAAGACAGTCATGAAAATTTCATAGATCACTTTTTGCAGCAGGCATGCTAAGTAGGGTCTGTGCAACTGCATTGTGGTTGCATTTGCAATTTTACAGTTAAAGATATATTAGTACTTTATATATTAATCCTAATACACAGGGGTTCATAGCATTCTGGAAAAAGTCTCCAGAGCAGGCAACTTCTCAATGAGAAAGGGCAAAATATATCTGGAATAGAAATCAACACACTCTTCCCCTTTGCAGAATATAAGCAATCTTCACTAAACTGAATTCATATAAATGTTATTCATTCTTTGGCTGGATATGGACTAACTATTCACCCATTCTTCCCCAAGACATACCTACCTGGAGAAGGACACTGTACATTTCAGCCATCTACAGGAGATGTCAGGGAAGGCCTGATCATCCTGTGCCATCACATAAGAGATCTGCAATCTGCTACACTTTGGGGAGTTCTGTGTCTGCCATTATGAGTGCTCCTGAGAAAGGGTAGGACACAGCGTGCCTCGAATGAGTTGTTTACATCCCCCAAAGAATCCCTGGCAAAAGCAGGTTTAATTCAAAAGTGAAAGCATGACAAAGTTGATTGTCAAGGTTCACTTCTCCTACATACTGGATGGCTAAAGCACATGGAGAAAAAACACACTAAAAACTATAAATCTGAAAGTAAAATCAACCCAAAATTATCTACATGCAGGCTGGGGTTGAAAAAAAGGTAAGGATGGGAAAGGGTAAGGATAAAAATAAATCATTGTGGAACAGTATTCCCCCCTGAGTCTATTTAGATGCAACCACAGCACTGTGGAGTACTGAGATTTTGACTTCTTTAATGCACAGTGGAAGTTTAGAGGTTTAAAAGAAGATCTGGACACTAGTAAGCAAGGCAGAAGTCCTTGTTGCTCCGTGGTTAGACTCTGTGTCTGTGTTTCGGGGAAGAAAAATGCCCCTGGTGTGTAAAAAGCAAATCAAATAATCCTAGTTAATTTTTCCAGTGATTCCAAAGTCCTGCAGTCCCTGAATAGTTTGTTGCATTTGTGTTACTGCTTTAACTTGATACTTAGGCTGTGCCTATAGCTAGCTAGTCTATACTCACAGCTGTTTCTGATCACATTTCTACTGAAGGCAAGATAGGTTTATCTTTCTTATTCTCTTAATTTCCCATAGAAAAAAAATCCTTGATTCAAACTGAATGGCAGATAGATAATTTAGCATCTCCCCTTTCCTACAGGGAAAAACCTCTATTATCAAAATAGCACCCAGTTTTATTAAGTTCTTTGACCTCTCTAAATCATGGAATGCTAACTCTTATATATAATTCATATGGGTGTGAAATTTGTGCTTTTTATTCTGTTTTAATCAGAAATCTCAGATTCTCTATTCACTTGTCTTGGGTGAAATTTTACCCCTGTCAAGGGAAAAATGAAGCAGCTGCACAGCACTGTATCTCCCAGCCTTACTCTAGATGATAAGAAATAGAAAGTTTATTTCCAAGAGCCAGTTAAAAGGACAATTGAAGAAACTTGTCAAACCTGGCAAGAGTTGAGATAAAGTCTCTTTCCCAATGGCAGCTTAGAAACCAAGGTGGAGTTCTTTCCTTTTGAACACACATTTTGCTCAAACCCAATAGGGCTCTGATCAGTTCTATGGAGTTCCAATAAGAAGACTGCAGTGATTTCTTTCCATTTCACACAAAGAGCTGTGAAAAAGAGCAACAAGGCTGTATTCAGCAATTTTTGTAAAAACTCATTCTGTGTTGCAGTTTTGTACTCAGAAACACATGTTATTCAAGTTCTTACACAATCTTTCCATGAAGGAAAAGAAATCCTGTGATTTATCACCCAGTCAAAACTGAGTTGCACACCTAGCAAGATGAATATTTATGAACTTTTCACTGTCTAGATCCTTATCCTGTACTGCATGCAGTGAAAACATACTGGCGTACACTAGTCAAGAATCTTTGCTTAATACAGGAAATCTTCTCAAAGACATTTTACCAGCAATCGAGAAACTAAAAACAAGTTTTTCAATCTGAAATATTCAATTAGCTCCATTAGTAATATACCTATAAATGTTGTAGTACTCAGCATCTATTTAAAGTCTTTTAGCAACACAGTTTTCACTATTTTGTACTCAAAAGTAATACCATATAAAACAAAAACGCTGCTTCTGAATGGAAATAGGACTACAATGTGTTGAGGAAACTTGTATTTAGTTAATAGGCTTCAAAAGATTGGAAATGGGGTAAAAGCAAAAAAATAATGTGATTAAGAAATAAAGAAGGAAATATTTCTATCTTTTTGGTTTTGAAAATAGTTGACGTGGTTTGGGTCAGCTGGAATTTAGTAGAAATTTCCCTTTTAGTGTCTAAATATTCAGATGTCAATAATAGTTTAAATAAATGAAATTGTTATAATTATACTTACCCAATTTTTAATCTATTTAACTTTAAATGACCATTCCAGATTTCAGTATTTACTGCTTTGCATGTTAGTAAAAAAACCTGTAACATTTGAAATAGT
Organism: Grantiella picta; assembly: GCA_013397955.1. Taxonomy (NCBI): domain Eukaryota; kingdom Metazoa; phylum Chordata; class Aves; order Passeriformes; family Meliphagidae; genus Grantiella; species Grantiella picta. Next base: position 884,238 of record VZRM01001859.1, on the reverse strand, counting down.
GTCAAATATAATAGAAAGTTCTATTGAAAACATATTTTTTCCTCAGTCCTGAAATGCACCTTTAAAAATAAGAAGTTGAAAAAGGGCAAGCACCAATCTATTTCAGTTCAAAGGATATTGCTGAACATAAAACCCCCCATTTTAAATTAAGGAACAATTTGCAGCAAAATATATTTGCTCCTGAAGAACCAGACCAAA
>VZRM01001859.1:853833-884017 GCA_013397955.1 Grantiella picta | reverse complement strand
AAAAAAAAAAAAAAAAGATAGGCCATTGTAGTCAAAACTCTCTAACATTTGTCTAAATTCCATAAACTCCTATTTCTAAAAAGCCCAGGAGACAAGGGGGAAATTGAATGAAATTCTGCCTCTTTCAAAAGGGGAAATTATGCCTGACATATGTCAAAATTCCATCCCAAGAAATATAGAGGGATGGATTATAAGAGAAATGATCTCTACACTTTTGCAGTCAATTGGTGTTGGCTTCGGCTCAGGTATGTGATAGGAGGCCACAAACTTGAATTGCCCTGCTAAAGTGCTGACTTGATAGAAAAATCTAAACTTCGTTTGTTGCCATACAGTTTCCTCCAGGTAATAGCCATTTACCTATTTGCATCCTCTACATGCCCTATCTTCTGTAAAGCTCTGCACTTTTGTAAGTATTCCCATAAACTACAGCTAAGGGACACTGGTGAAGGGATTGATTTATGTTGAAAGACTTGTCTCGTAAAGAATTGATATACAGCCTTCATAATTTTACTTTTTCCAATCCATATTGCAGCGTGCTAACCATAATTCCTCTGAAACAAATTTTATTTACAATTCAGTTTTTATTTGGATATAAGAAATACACGGCAAAAGACCTTTCCTTGGTCTTTCAAAAAATGTCTTGGGAGAACAATATCTGATGATGAGTTAAATACAGCTTCTTTAAACAATCCAACTTGTGAGACTTTGCTTTCACAACTGATTAAGTAATGAACAGTCTGGATGTTTTGCGGCTAAGAATGTACAATATTTTCTTTTGTTGGAAAGTATATTTTATAAAGATCAAATGTCTGGACTGAAAGCAAAAAAGAACGAAGGCAAAGTAAAGCAGAATGTCATCAGGAAGGGTCTAACTAAAGCATTTGATTTGCTTCCTTCTTCTATTTGTTTTCTTTAATATTAAATAAAGTCTGAAACTCTGTGCTAAGTAGAGGTTTTTGTGAAACCAGGTTTTAACAGGCTAATTGGTCACTCATTTCTTAATACATTAATGATATAAACATGACTGTCTGAAAGATTCCTTATACCCATAGATTTTGAAAAAAATGGGACATTTAATATGAAGCAAAATATCTTTAAGGGGGATTAGCTCAGAGGCTTCTCGAGGTAAGTCTCCTTGCTGTTCTGTTTAGGCTTCTATATAGAAACACTAGAAAGGATATCGTTTGTCACTGAACTAATGTTTGTGTCCAAGCCAGATGTACACAACACCTTAACTAAATGTTTCTTTGACGGTGAAAGCTGGTCATGTTACTACACAACTGAGTCTGTGCTAAGTTTTACACTAGCAATGACAAACTGCTTTTAGGCAAAGCATTTAAAGTTGCTGTACTTGTGGTGTGGGTGCTCTGTTGATGGCTGGATACATGTGACACCACTTAGTTCCTTGTCAGGAGGAATCTTCTTGAAGGCAGAAAGGAAAAGGGAAGGAAAGAAAAAAGAAAGAAAAGGGAAAGAAATAAAAGAAAAAAGAAAAAAGAAAAAAGAATTAAAAAATTAGATGGCTTTGATCTGCTTTTTGTGCTAACACCTAATACATAAATAAAAATTGCTCACTTTCTTAATACAAACACCTCCAAAACTATTTTTCATCCAGGCTTCTGTATAGTCCCCAAAACATCAAGACTTAGTTTAGGGCTGCTTTCAGCTTAAGCTGACTGACCTTCTCAGGGCCACAGATCATGCAACAACATGAGCCCAACATGGGCTTATGACTAACCTCTTTAGAAATATTGAATTCTCTCTTATCAATTTCAGTTTGGATTCCTATCTTCTGTTACCTTCCAATGGTACATTCCGATGGGTGTTTCTTCCTCCTATCTGCTTTTCTCCCTTCAAATCACTGATCTGCTCACAGGGCCTGCATTTGCCCTGCTTCTGCATTCACACCATCCTCACCCCTGAAGATAGAAATCTCTCAGGTGAGAGACCATGCTTCTGTACATGGCAGACCAGTTCAAAACCCTTCACTTTAAATCCTTAGAGAGCCTTAATTCAGAGACATCCAATTCAGCTCTTCAGGCATATCATTCCATCTCCAGAAAATCAGGGGATAAATTGATTTGTCTGGATGACATCTCAATGAGTGAATGAAACCAAGTAACCTGAAGCTGAACAGTTCTTCAATCAGGAACCAAAACAAGAAAGCAATGATTATTCTGTGATGTATTCCTCTCCTTCACCCTTCTTCAGCATTCGTAGATGCTGTGTTGGATTCGTACTATGTTTTGTATTATGCAATTATCTGCCTTACAGCATATTTTCAAAGCTGCACTTATCAGCACAAGTCAAGCAATACAGCGAACATAGGTTGTCAGCAGTCATATATGTCACCAGGTGTGGTACTTCTTGAGGACAACCCTCTGTTGTGGTTCATTTGTGCAAAAATTTTGAAATAATTTTCCACCAGAAGGTGAAATCCCTAGAAACAAAATTACAATTACAATATTTTCTTAAAACTCACACTAATAACAAAGAGTGTCCATTAAATGCCTTTTAGTAATAACTGCTAACAATCAAAACAAGCCATCCCAATTACAATTACATACAACAACGGGCTAAGTGAAAATGCATATTCTGAAAAAGCAGAAATAATTATAACTGAATTGGGGATATAACTCTATTTCAGCATAAGGCCCTGAGGTGACCAATGTATTTCCAGCAGCATAAAATAAAACAGCTTGCAGGGAGCAGTTTAGAGCAACATTGAAAGCCTGCTAATTGGCCTCTTGAACCTCTCAAGCTTCACATCAGTGAGCAGAGCACATGCTTAAATTCAGCACCTGGCATGTGGCCATTCACACAGCAAAGGGTAAAGCAGGTGCTGGGACCTCAGCACTGACACATCAGGTTATTTCTGCAAGAAAGGTAAAAATGGTGCTATTTCCTAAATAACTAAGGCATTTCTGAACCATAATGACTTTGGTAAATCTAATAGCCATCCTGTGCTGTGATTAGCAGAAAAATATGGAGAATCATGGCTTTCACAGAAGGCAGTCATCCTTTCTTTGTCTCATTTTTCTATCACTTTATTTAATAACACTACAAATAAGACTAAGCCCAGTATTTAAAAAATGTTGTGTGGAAGCTACAGCTGCCTGAAAGAGCACAGCTGTGCAGCCCAGGTTCTGCTTCCAGGCATGTTTTGTGTAAAGTAAGTGAAACTGAAAGCTCATAATAAAAGACCAGTGATCTGCAAGATTTTGCAACTTGTTATGTAGTTCATAGGAGGTTTGCTAAGACCATGCTGGCACAGATGAGAAACAGAAGTGAAAGCAGGGAGGAATTTGCATACAGAGTGCAGATTTCATTGTTCATGACAAAGCTGCCCTTGATTTGCTTCAGTCATTGTAATAATCAGCCCAGCCAACTGTTTACATGCCCTCCATTGTGCTGGTGTTGGCTAGGAAATGGCAGGCGCAATGAGATTTGCTTTCTGCTGACACTCTGGGGAGCAGCAGGAGCTCACACATTTGACAGACAGACAGACAGGCAGACGGGCCTCTCTTTCCAAGAAACAAGACAGTGGCTTGCTTTCTCTTGAGCTGTGTTATTGTGACGATGAAGACAGGAGCATGTGTAGCTGAAAGCAGGGCATGCAGCACGGTTTGGGTGCCAGGGAAGAAAGGAGGAACATTTAAGCAAAGTATTGAGAGCCAAAACCTCAGAAGGCTTTAAACAACTACCCCTCCCTGCCTAACTACTTGCATCTCAGCGACTCTTAAGAAACTTTTCCCAGTTTCTGGGATAAGAGACAGGTCAGGGGACAGGCAAAGTGTATTCACTCATAACTCACAATTCACATATAACTCAAAACTCTGTAAGAAAGGAATGAAACTCAAGCTGCATGGAGGGATATGGAAATAGTGGTCCTCTTCCTGTAAAAGGGATGGTAAGTGTTGCTGCTGTCATAGCAACATAGCCACAGCTGTAAATGTAATAAGCTCTCAAATTTAAATATAATCACAATCAAACAGAAGGCTCATGGAAGACGATCCCCCTGTCCTCTCCATCGCCCTCCCTTCATTCATGACAGTCTTAATGGGCTTAGGTTGATAGGCTTTTCCTTGGCCCACCGTGGTCTCATTTGAAATGCATGGATGAAAACACTTCCCTAAGCTATTTGAGAAACTTTCTGGAGTGTTTAAAACTGAGATTTCATAAGTTGTGCAGTCGTTTTCTTAGAGCCACTTTCTAGAACAAGAAAAGACATCCCTGAACAATAAAGGAATACAGTTGCATGATTAGAAAATGTTTGTTAAACAATTCGGTTTTGCAATTTGCATTGTTTAAAGGACTTTAAAAAACCAAAAAAAAATAACCTATCCCATTGCTGAGGATCTTGGGTAAAATGGGTTTGGAAGGATTCTGTGTGTTTTATATTATTTTTAATTTGCTTTTAATTTCTTAATCATAGCCACTTTTATTAAGGCAAACCCAAAACTTATTGCTGGCAGCACTCACACAGTCAATACATTCCTGCAGACAGCAATCAACAGCAGGCCACATTCAAATGCCCATCTTTCTCTTTGAAAATGTAGGTGAATTATGCTCTAAATCTTCACTGATTCTTGGTGAAAAAACCTCAGTCAGCAGTATCCTAACTCTTTCTCATCAGCCTACCTGCTAGATTTATATGATATGCCCCTTGAAAAGCATATTCTGTTTTCCAAGTAATTGGGGAAATATGATGACTAACCTACAGGCTAGAAGAGTGAGGGAAGAGTTCCTCAGCCAAGCAAAATACAAAGGAATATATATTTGAAAACAGAGAAATAAGGCCAGTGCTATCAAAAGGCCAAATTCCCCAGTGAAAGAAAATATCCAGGAATATAATTTAATAAGGTAGAAAGCAAAGTAAGCATTTTACACCTCTATTAAATTTTCCTCACAAGTTTTCTCTGCAATTACAGAAAAGACAAGAATGCCATTTCCTTTATATGGATTATTAACATTTTGTTAGTGGTGATTTATTTATACAGGTCTGACTAATGACTTGAAGTGAAATGGCTGTAGCAGGGAAATGATAAATTATCTAGTGTATAACACTGCTTAAAACCTAAACATGTGTTTATAGTTGCTGTTCTGGGATGGTTGCCAAAGGGACATTTTGCTTAGCAAGTTATATTAGTGTATTTTTTTCCTATAAACAACAAAAACACTCTCCAAAAATAATAAGATGTCGGGAGGGGAAGTAATCTCATTTGCTTACTGCTAGGAAGCACCAGGAATCAGATTTTCAAAGGAATTTCCATATTGTCTGAATTAAAAACTTCACTTAATACAATTTGGATAGAATTTTCAGTAAAAGTACATGTTACCTACTATATACTCTATTTATACGATAAAGAAGCAAACGGCTCATCAGGCAAGGCTATCACTGTCTGTGGAGTCAGTTGTAGGACGTGGAAGGACGTGGTGTTTCACTTTTTGGAGTTAGCTGAAGAAGTAACTTACAGTCACACCACTGAGGACTAACAAGCACAAATTATGTTCTTGACAATTCTTAAAGATAAAGGAAAAAAACTGAAAATCCATAAATCCTATTCTTGAAGATTTATTCTCTAATGGTAACTCTCACATACTTGAATGAAACAGTCTTAATGACTGAAGAAGAAAAAAAATTACATTTATCCTTAGGAAACTTTACTTCAAGAAGCTTTTTATGATATAAAGACAGACATTTTTACTTGAAAGGAGATAAGAAGAAAAAAGATTTAAAAGTAATCAAATTAGAATCTCACAGTAAACATACACACCAGAAGCCACCAAAAGAATAAAAGGCATTCCACAAAATCAGAAGTAACATTTAACTGAAAAAATGGAAAAAAGATTAAATGTAAACTATAATAAGGCCAGTCAGAAAATATTTTTCATAGAAACTTGCTAAAGGCATAAAAAACTATTAATAAAAAAATAAATTTAAATCCTCATGAGTAGGTAGCTTGCTGAGAGCTAGCATGGCCAAGTCAGTTGAAAAGGAGAGCCAAAGGAAAATAAGAAAGAAAAATTAAGTGGGCTCTTTATATTCACTATTGATGGAGAGGTATAGGGGCTTCCCATACCATTGTCTGGCAATGCTGGACAAAACTGTCAAATATAAATACTAGAATCACATAACGACAGAGTGGTTGAGGCTGGAAAGGACCTCTGAAGGTTTTCTGATCCCAAAATCCTCACCCCACACCTCCGCCTTCCAATTATAGAGAGGATTTTGGAAACAAATGAACAGAAAGAATGCCATCAGATCATGAGTACCAGACATTATTTACTCAAAAAGTCAAACAAAATTCTAATGCAAAATAAGTGATCTACCAACAGGTTTAGCATATTATTTCAATTTCCATAATAAAAGATTTGATACAGAATTTTTCAGGGTAGTCAAACTTAGAAATGACCACTGAAAATATCAACTTGAATTCAGTATCATGAGTGCAAACGAATGTAGACAAAATTATCCTACTTGTCTACGCCTATAATGATGTCCATTAGAAGAAGGTAGAAAAGATTGCCAGGGAACACTGTGTACAATTTGAGAGAAACATATGTTTTAAAAAAATGCCATACAGAAAGTTCAGATATATTTAAAAAGCAACAAAGGAAAACATTGAACCAAGCAAACACAGAATATGTTTTGCACCTGTTCTTGAATACTGCATGAAGTTCTAGTTTCCTAATCTCAAAAATTATATTGTTAGATGCAAAAGAAACAACACTGGAAACAAGAATGACCAGAGGTACTGCACAAACTTCACCTAAATAGGGTCACAAAGTAATAATCAAAGATTACAGGAGTTTTAACTGACAGAGAACATCTAAAAGTTACTATAGTACAGGTCAAGAAAATCATGATTCATAAAGTCATGAATGAAATTGTGGTATTTCTCACAGCGACTAAGTATGAAGTCATCCAATTAAATTAACAACTAGCACAATTGCAATCAAAATAAAAGGAAGAACTTCTTTGTACACATTGTGCTCATAGTGCCACAGGATGTTTTGTGGACTAAAAATAGATATAAACTAGAAAATAATAGATGGAAAAGAGCTGTGAGCAGGCTAATAAAGCCTGGACACAACCTACTGCAAAAGAAGTCCTTAAATTGCTAACTGCTACAAGCCAGGGAGCCATGTAGAGGGAAGAACTCTTCCTTGCCTGCTTTCTTTAATATTCATTACTGGTGAGGAGGGTAGTAAAGGTAAGTAAACATTTGATCAGAGCTAACGCACTCATTTCTACTTATATTCTTAAAGAAAGTAAGTGAAAACTGATGAGCAGATGGTACACAGAGAGAAACAAGAAATGAATGAAATCTATAAAATCAGGAAAGCTGAGAAAAAATCTGGTCTAAAAATATAGGGACTACTACAAAATGAGCTTTTACATAGGAGAATTTAAACTGAGCTGATCGTTTGAAAAAACAAGACTACAGCACAGGGATCCAACAGTGTCCTTGCTCACATAACCACCAGGGATAAACCCTTCTTCTTCTTCTGTAAGGAAAGGGTACTGGATACAGTGGTTTTGTACAGCTGCACATACTGATATTAACTTTTCAAGACAGCCCTGAAGGAAGAAGACATGGGAAAAAAATTAGGAGCAAATGCATCATGTGAACAAACAAAATATAGTACTTTCGTGTCTGAGACATTGGTAAGTATATATCCTCTCAGTAACTAAAAGTAGTCTTCTAAACCACACAGAAATATGAACTTAACTTTTATTTTCAGACAGTAACCCCAATTAAAGGTGACCCTTGCTGAAATCGCCAGCATATTGTCAAAAAGCTCTTTAGGTGACATGACTCCAATACCTCAAGAGAAAGATATAGGTGAGGATAAAAAGCTGATAGAGGACAGAACTTAAACCACATTTGTTTTGGGGTCAGATTGTTGTCCTTTATCTCTTAATCGGTGTTTTGGTAATGAATATTCACAGTCCATTTCTCTCAGCAAGGGTTTCTCCAGTTACCAGACATGGGTCTGTTAGGCAGCTCCATTCATTCAGTAATGTCATTTCCTTGTTTCATTAAAGACAGCTTTCATTTCACAGGCCCAGCATGGGTTTGTGTTTGGAAGGGGGAGAGGAATTCAGCTCACTGTGTTAATAAAGCCATGCAGGGTTCCAGCTTGTTATCTTTAAATTTCACCCTGCAAGGACAATTGCTTTACATTAAAAATGATAATAATAATAAATTCTAACTCTGTTACTGTTGAAATACAATCATTCTGATCACTTTCTGCCAGCAAAGGGCCACAGATAAAAATGAATGTTTTGCTGTGGCAGTTCTCTCTTTGATCAGTACACATGGGAGGAAGAACTGTGTGTCCAAATGGATCTGTGCTGGCTTTTTCCCTGAGCCTCAAAAAGGCCAGTGAGATTGTAGAAGGGAGTAAGAGGTCCATATAATTTCTTCAGTTTAGCTTTGATGGTGTGTTTAGTGGCCCACTGTTCATACTAATGTGCTTCTTCAGTATTACCCTTCAGGAGGGAACAGACAGAGTTCCTCCAGTCCATGTTGGATCAATGTTCGGGATTAGTTCCTTCTGTTTGTTTTCTGAACTCTTCTGCCAAAAATGTGCTTGTATACATTGATTTTTCAGGACAAAGGTTCCCGATCTCAGAATAACTTGGGCATTGTGATGCACGGCTTGGCAATAACTAAAAATGTGAAAAGGAAGACATTTTCTACAGTGAGGGTGGTGAGAAACTGGAACAGGTTGCTCACAGAAGCTGTGGTTGCCTGATAACTAGATGTGTTCGCAGTCAGACTGGATGGGATTTTGAGCAACCAGGTCTAATAGAAGAGGCCCCTGCCCAGCAGAGGGATTGGAACCAGATGATCTTTGCGGTTTCTTCCATCCAAAACAATTCTATGAGTCTGTGATTCTATGATGCCAAGCTTTGAGTGTGTGTGCATGATAGCTTGGGCATGACCCAGGGCTGTGTCTCTGCTGCCTGTTGTTTGCTGGCTGACGCACTCCAGGAGAGGTTTATTCCTTAGAAGGTGGTGCCTGAAAATCTAATCTCAGCTCTTGAATTATCCAAAGTATTTGAAGGCTCGCCCGGCTCCCACCCCTCCTAAATGTGTGTTGTGTTACAGGTGTCCCTTGCGATTGTTTTGATACATCACTTTAATTAGGCTCACTACTACTAGAGATGTATGTGCCCTGGATTGACAGCTACTTCTGGGTCCATTTTTAATATCAGACAACTTAATGGAGAAAATGTGTTGGTTTCCTGTGGAAAAANGAGAAAAAATCTGGTCTAAAAATATAGGGACTACTACAAAATGAGCTTTTACATAGGAGAATTTAAACTGAGCTGATCGTTTGAAAAAACAAGACTACAGCACAGGGATCCAACAGTGTCCTTGCTCACATAACCACCAGGGATAAACCCTTCTTCTTCTTCTGTAAGGAAAGGGTACTGGATACAGTGGTTTTGTACAGCTGCACATACTGATATTAACTTTTCAAGACAGCCCTGAAGGAAGAAGACATGGGAAAAAAATTAGGAGCAAATGCATCATGTGAACAAACAAAATATAGTACTTTCGTGTCTGAGACATTGGTAAGTATATATCCTCTCAGTAACTAAAAGTAGTCTTCTAAACCACACAGAAATATGAACTTAACTTTTATTTTCAGACAGTAACCCCAATTAAAGGTGACCCTTGCTGAAATCGCCAGCATATTGTCAAAAAGCTCTTTAGGTGACATGACTCCAATACCTCAAGAGAAAGATATAGGTGAGGATAAAAAGCTGATAGAGGACAGAACTTAAACCACATTTGTTTTGGGGTCAGATTGTTGTCCTTTATCTCTTAATCGGTGTTTTGGTAATGAATATTCACAGTCCATTTCTCTCAGCAAGGGTTTCTCCAGTTACCAGACATGGGTCTGTTAGGCAGCTCCATTCATTCAGTAATGTCATTTCCTTGTTTCATTAAAGACAGCTTTCATTTCACAGGCCCAGCATGGGTTTGTGTTTGGAAGGGGGAGAGGAATTCAGCTCACTGTGTTAATAAAGCCATGCAGGGTTCCAGCTTGTTATCTTTAAATTTCACCCTGCAAGGACAATTGCTTTACATTAAAAATGATAATAATAATAAATTCTAACTCTGTTACTGTTGAAATACAATCATTCTGATCACTTTCTGCCAGCAAAGGGCCACAGATAAAAATGAATGTTTTGCTGTGGCAGTTCTCTCTTTGATCAGTACACATGGGAGGAAGAACTGTGTGTCCAAATGGATCTGTGCTGGCTTTTTCCCTGAGCCTCAAAAAGGCCAGTGAGATTGTAGAAGGGAGTAAGAGGTCCATATAATTTCTTCAGTTTAGCTTTGATGGTGTGTTTAGTGGCCCACTGTTCATACTAATGTGCTTCTTCAGTATTACCCTTCAGGAGGGAACAGACAGAGTTCCTCCAGTCCATGTTGGATCAATGTTCGGGATTAGTTCCTTCTGTTTGTTTTCTGAACTCTTCTGCCAAAAATGTGCTTGTATACATTGATTTTTCAGGACAAAGGTTCCCGATCTCAGAATAACTTGGGCATTGTGATGCACGGCTTGGCAATAACTAAAAATGTGAAAAGGAAGACATTTTCTACAGTGAGGGTGGTGAGAAACTGGAACAGGTTGCTCACAGAAGCTGTGGTTGCCTGATAACTAGATGTGTTCGCAGTCAGACTGGATGGGATTTTGAGCAACCAGGTCTAATAGAAGAGGCCCCTGCCCAGCAGAGGGATTGGAACCAGATGATCTTTGCGGTTTCTTCCATCCAAAACAATTCTATGAGTCTGTGATTCTATGATGCCAAGCTTTGAGTGTGTGTGCATGATAGCTTGGGCATGACCCAGGGCTGTGTCTCTGCTGCCTGTTGTTTGCTGGCTGACGCACTCCAGGAGAGGTTTATTCCTTAGAAGGTGGTGCCTGAAAATCTAATCTCAGCTCTTGAATTATCCAAAGTATTTGAAGGCTCGCCCGGCTCCCACCCCTCCTAAATGTGTGTTGTGTTACAGGTGTCCCTTGCGATTGTTTTGATACATCACTTTAATTAGGCTCACTACTACTAGAGATGTATGTGCCCTGGATTGACAGCTACTTCTGGGTCCATTTTTAATATCAGACAACTTAATGGAGAAAATGTGTTGGTTTCCTGTGGAAAAACAAAAAGTGAAGATCTCAACCAAAAATTATGAGATAGGGTCACAGAGAAACAAACCAAATAAAATTTGGTCTACTTTGTGCTTAAATGCATTTTTCATTCTTAACTACTCAGTGACCTTTCTTTTAGAATTCCTCCCCAGCAAGTTCCACCCTGGGAGAGAAGGGGTGAGGCAGAGGATTACAGCTTATGTACTTCTCTGGGCCTAAACCAGCTTTCCTTTTTCAAAATGAAACTATCTTCTCTTATCTTACCCATTTGTCAATTTAATTTCTTAATGCCACTTCCTTCTTCTTTCAAGTTACAAGGACAGTCAGCAGGACTCTTCATGAGGAACAGAGGTGCACTGAGTTTACTATCAAAGCAGTTTCAGAAGTGCCACATATCCAGACAGCTATAACAGCATGCTGGTTCACATTACAGGGAGAATCAATGTACATAGTTTTTAAATGGCTTTCAAATTTTTCGGTTTTAATTTGCCCCTATGAATGGAAATAACAAAACACATCAGCAGTGACAGTGGCAAGGTCCTCTGACATCAGCTCATCTGAAAACCTTGTTTCTTTCTCCACTCTTGCTTTCATCAGTGCCAAGAACATTACTTTTCCATTCAAGTGCCTCATACAGGCCATAGGGAAGCACAATGATGGATATTCTGTGTGGTCCAGATGGCTTCTTCAGTGTAATGTGAATAGCTGTGTGCTCTCCTCAGCTCTGATTTCTGTGCTATGCGTGCATTCCATTTTAGGATCTTCTCTTCAGCTTACTGCCTGCATGCCACCTCACCAATATATGCCATCTGTGGTAATCCTTCTTTTGATGCATTCCTTTTTTCTTGAAGGACAGGACTCTTTTGTACACTTCCCTTCTCTAAAGGTACCATTGACTTCTTTTATAGTATTTGATAGCATGATCCCAACCTGGGTAAGTTCGAGAAGTGATTGAAAACTAGATAGAATTAAGCTAATCTCACAACTAACTCAAGCAAGCATTGCCAGGGAAAAAAAAAAGCCATAAAAACAAAAAGAACAAACAAACCAACCATAGAAACTTAATAGATGAGAAAATTCAGTTGCAAAGCAGAAATGTGTGAGAAAGAGACTGAGAGATAGAGAAAAAGATAAACTCTAAAAAACACTTTTAAAAAGCAAATAGAGAGAAATAATAATGTCAGCCCTTCCAGACAGATTAAGAAATGGGAACTCAGCCAACACAAGGCATAGAAGAACAATATTATAATTGTTTCTTGAGAGATCTGGCAATGTGCCATTCAGCCTGCTTGTTTTTACCTTGGGTCATTGCCCAGACTGGACAATTAAAAGGATATTTTTGTCATAGAACCAGTCATTTTATTTCACTTCTGTTAAAAAAAGTGTCACTACCAACTGTGCACATTGATTTAATCTGTAGTTGTAGGATTTTGTGGAACAAAAAGCACTTGCTATAGTTCAGAAATCTCAGAAGCACAACCCTTTCTTGAAGACTTCTCAAATTAAAAGAATGACTTCATAGACAGTAGGTGAAATTTCACCTTCTCTACCTCCCCTTCCCCCCGCCTCTTCTCCACAGGGAAATTCTAAATACAAACTGACAGCCAAATTCTCCCTTTATGATCACCTACACTTTCCTCCTTCTCATCCTGATTGCTGACATTTGCCAGAAGCACAATGAATCTTTAAATAGGAACTTCTGAAGACTAGTGTCATTTATTTTCCATCCGAAGCTAAAGAATGGATGGTGGTGAGTATACAGTGTTTTCCATTCAAGACTCTTAGCACATCTGTTTTCCAAGGCTCTTCTTAAGGGTTGCTATGTTTAGCAAAGAACTTATTTTCGTTGCAACAGATCCCACAGGATTGCAACATCTCTGACATTGGAGTTTTCTTTGGAGTTTTCTTAAGAATTTTAAGAATCTGAAAATTCAGATTGAGTAGATGTTTTCTAGTGGAATTAAATGTTCAAATTACTGTAAAGGAAGAAGAGGAATTGAAGGACTGGATTTGCAAACTCTCATGCTGTAAGAAGTGTCTAAAGCCCCCTATTCTACACGTACCTGAAGGAATTTAAGACCATAGCTCCTACCTTCCAAGGCAGCAGCTTGTTCATTTAACTGTGAGATCATCTGCTCCAACTGCTGTTCCATATGAAATCCTTCAGTTATTATTGAGCACAAGACTTAAAATTAGTCTTCTGTTTAGAGAATAAGAGTTAGACCTGGAGGTGAAACACCTGCATTCCAAGACACCTTTTGAACAGTCTAGTAAAAAAACAGCCTGAAAGTTCCATCTCATCTAGTGACTTAAGTGTGACACTCAAGTTACTATTTGGGAGTCCTGAAAGATGGGTTTGAAACAGACTCGTATGGACATAGGAATAAGAATATGGAACAGAATTGAAAAAAGGGAAAATAAAATAATCTTACATTTTTCCCAGCTGAATGAATTTGGCAAATTTCGGTTGAAGTCATCAAGGATTATAAAAATGGTAACAGTGAAATGAGAGGTTTAGGTAAATTTTTATTTCTTGGAGAAAATTATCCTTGCTGTTTGGTAAGAGTTTGTAAGTGTCTAAATATACAAAAAAATGTAAAAAGAAAATAATTTAAAAGTAATAATATAATTGTATTAGGTTGTCTTTTCCCAAAACTTTTATTTCTCACACAAAGAGTTTTGAAGTGCTAGCAGGTACTTTTGGTTTATATTGATATTTTTATATTGCAGTTCTTGAAGTAACTGTATATGCCTGCTTAGATGTCAGAATAAAGATATGGAAATTTATTTGTAAGATAAAACAAGTAATTAACAAATCTCATTGTCTATATATTCTGAAATATAAAAAATAATCATAGAGTAGAATGTCACAGTTAATTCTCCCTGAAAATGGGTGGGGAGATTGCTTCCTCATTTGTCCAAAGTTTAGTTAGATTTGATTAAATAAAAATATACAAAATCAGGCTTAGATACAAGATCAACATATCTTATTCCAACCATATTCAGGACACATATCAGCAGGTTAGTGACTATATTCCAAGACTATTGTCAGTCAAGAGAAATGCAATTGGTTTAATTTGGGGTTTTTTGTTTTTTGGGGTTTTTTTTCTTTTTTACAAATTTATCTAATCATCTTCTCAGGACAACCAGATGTAGAAAAGAAAAGTTTTTGAAAATAATTTTTTTTCACTCCTTGCCGATGGGACCATTGGAAAACACTGAGTACATTTGAGCCATCACACAGGAGGTGTGCAGAACAGTTTTCTATGCATCTTGGCACACTGTATCCTGGTACCCCATGGCATTTAAAACATGGAATCCCAATTGTCTCCACAATTCTCTAGAAGATCTCTGGGATCGTGAACTTCCCTTTGTCACAGGATCACAGAAACCTTTAACCCTCTGGATATCTCTAGATCAACATCATATTCAAGGCAGGGACATTTAGAGGAAGTTTCCCATGGGTGTGTCCATTTCAGTTTTGTCTCCACAAAGGAGAGAGTCCACCAGTTCTAGAAAACCTGTTCTGGTTCAGACACCCTCACAGAGATTCCTTTTTCGCCTGTGTCATTACTTCCCCCTTATCTACTCAGCCACTTGTGTCACCAGCTGGGTTAAGCATGCCTTGCCCTTGGTAAATCCATGCTGCCTGTTCCCAGTCACCCCCCGAGTCAGTCCTTTGTGTGCCTGGAAATGGCTTCAGGGAGAATTTGCTTCATAATCTTCCTAGGCAGTGAGCTGCTGACTGCCTTGCAGTTTCTTGGATCCTGTTTCCAGTAGATAAGTATGATGTTTGTCTTTATTCCATGCCTTACCTATGTTCTCCTTTACTATGGGTGCTATTTCTCTCCCACATGTGTGGTCAACATGCTTGGGCCTCCCCTTGGCAGTTAATTTGGCTCTCTAACATGAGTCTCTAGAAATTCTGGGAGAAACATGAGCTACAGACACCTGCCCCATGCCCTCACAAGCCTTCTCACAGAGGGAGTGCGAGCAGACCCTCTGTCACCAAAGAAAAAAATGCTAAACAAAAAGGACCCTCAACTATTACACTCTGCAAAAATGCAGGATAAAGGGCTTCCTGATGCTTACCCAACATTACAAAGTGTAAAATCAAGGTTATTTACCTTTGTTGTTACATTTAAAGACTTAAATGACATCCCTCACAGGTACGAAGGTGCTGAGGCGATGAGACACATTAAGTTATATTAGAAACTTCAGATGACACAAAAGATAAATGCCCATTACCAGTTAAAAACGATAGTACCTAGGCTGGATACCAGGTCTGATTCTGTGTCATTCTGAATGCTGTACTCATGCTGTATTTTGTGAAGGCCTGTTCAATCTGGAAGCCAATATGCTAAATTTAAACCTAGCTGTGACCTTCTGGGCAGAAAACCCATTATAAATCAGAGTAAATACCTGATCTCTGCCTTTCAGACTGCAAGCACTTTTTATAGCATTGTTTTTACCATATACCATATACCAGTGCTTGGTATGTTGGGACAACCAAACAAACCCAAACATGCTACTATGTGCCATGATTTAATCCCAGCTGGCAACTGAGCTCCACAAAGATGCTCTCTCACTCACTCCTGGTGGAGTGGGGGAGAGAATCAGAAGATAAAAATAAGAAAAAATCTTGGGCTAGACAAAACCAGGTTATCAAAATATAAAAATTTCTTTCTACCAGTATAACTTTATCAGTTTCTTTAGTTCTGCAGAATTATTCTTGTTCTAAACTGAGGTAACTAAAGCAGTGCTTTTCTTTCAAAAATGTTGAACTGGCCATAGTAACTGGACAGAGAAATCTGAGATTATGAGGTAAAATCATCCCTGTTCAAAAATGTGTATTTTGGCTTAAATATCTTGAGTGGCGTGCAGCAGTTTGTATCCTAATCCTCTGTCCATCATTTATGATCTATTAGAGCAGTCTCCATTTCAAATCTCTTTGATATTAAATTGCAAGGGGAAGTGATTTGGAAAGGAAGTATCAATCTCAGAACATCACCAGGTAGATTTCTTGTATGAGTGTGTATGTACTGTTGTGTATGTATGCATGTTTGTATAGAATTTCATAATAAAGGTTTATCTAAATCAAGGCGTAAAAGAAGCAAGGAAATAATCTTCATATTTTCCCTCTTGGCCTTGTGAGGTCCCTAGTGCTGCACCTAGAACATGCAGAGTCAGGAAAGAATACAGTACAAAATGAACTAGATAGGATCAAGCATTAATTTCTTTCTGACTCACAATTTTTTAATTTTTTTTTTTTTAATGGGACAGTCTTAACAAAGTTTTTGTGACAAAAGTTCAGGTGAGGTAGGCTGTACCTGTGTAGATGAAGGTAAATGTGGGTCTCGAGTAAGAGAGACTTGAGATTATATTGCCCTGTAAAACTGCTCCATTTTTAAACGGAAATGTTGAATAAAACTGCTGAAGTATGAGAGCTCTTCTCAGCCATCATGTTCACTCCTAACCACTGGCGACTGGGAGGCTTTTCCATTCAGCACAGCCAAAGACAGATTAAATTAATAAAAGGGAGCAGGCTAGTGGTATAATCTTATCTGCAGTAAAGCAGTCTGGTCTGGAAACCTCTGACTTTAACATGAATTCAAATCTGAAAGTTTTTTGTAAACTTTCATTGCCTTCCTGTGTTCCTACAGAGATTGCAGTTTCATGTGTCACAGCACCAGTCCCAGAGTATTTTCCTTTTGTGGAAGCTCTTTCCTACAGATTATGAAGATGCTAAGAAAATGCAATAATATGATATAAGTGATATAATAGTGATATAAGCACACATATACACACTGCATGTGACATTGTGCATCCAAACCAGAGGTTGAAGGGGAAAGGACAAGTGGAGAGGAAAAGCTTTCTTTTAACAAGCCAGAATAATACCAAACATGAGGCTAACTGAGAGAGCAGTCCTACTCTTAAAAGTAGGCATCTCTGTGTAAAATCATCCTTTTATCCCATGTAATTGGATCTCTTAAAATATGTTTAAATATCAGTGAGTGAGTATCACAAATTATGTCACTTGGCAATCTTTGAAGTCTCTTTTTCCCTCAGGGTCAGCAGCAGGGGCAGTCAACCTGGAAGATGCTAACAAGGCTTTTTAAAGCCCAAGTGGCCTCTCTCCAAATTGAAAATCTCTTAATCTACTCATTGGATTTTACAACACAAACTCTGTTTCTCCATATATTTCTTTCTTTGTACATCCTGAGAAGTAATTAGAAATAGCTTTTAAAATAGTTTCCAACTGCTACGTGTTAGCTTGGACAGTACAGAAAAAACACGTGAATAGATTTTCCTTTTCCAGAAGGTTCTAATTAGTGCCAAGGCAAAGAAGCCATGAGGATCTGCACAAGTTATGATTATGCAAAACTATTTGGGATTTTGGCTGCAATTTTCCTTTATTTTCTTCCATTCCTCTATAATCGTATCCTACCTCTACTGTCTTTTTGTCCTTTTACTTCTGTATTTCTTCAAATATGACCATCATATCCCCTTGGTTTTAAGACTTCTATCAGAGAGCTCAGTGATTGGAGCAGATTTTTAATTGAGACTCCCAATGGACTCTGATTATGTGTGATAGGGGCACCTGCATTGCCAAATAATTGCATGACCACAGCACAGCTTTCCTCTTGGCAAACTGTGCTCAGTGGCATGAAGCTCTTCTTTATAAACTGGCTCGAGTGATGCTGTTCAGATCACTTATAAAAACTACTCTGGAGCCTCCTTTTGGAAATTGTCAGTGTTTTGAGCCTTGCCGAGTCAAAGTCCTCATCCCCAAGCCCATCCTCAAGAAGTTCCATATCCTTCTTATCCTGGGTGTCACAGAACTTAACACAGTACTTCAGATGATTAGCTGAAGGTCCCTGTGCTGTCTACAAGGGTCTTTGCAACTCAGAAACCCTACATGCTTCTATAGCAGCATTTATGGAAGACCTTTATACCATGACTTCAATATACTTAACAAAACCTGCTGTTTACACAAGAAAAATATCCACAATTAGGTTCTTTGCCTGTGTTTGCAAATAGAGGGAGGAAAAAAACTTATTTTCTCGTTCACTTATAAAAATAATTACTGAGAGAAACCAATAATTTGCACACAACTAGCCAAGGCTCACTCAGAGAGTTTTTGAAAATTAAATGAAAGAAATAGAGACAACCTGAATGCATGAGCAATTTTATTGTTACAATTGGCTGCTTTCCTTTTTGTGCTATTTTGATCTCTAGGCATATGCTTTTTTGCTTCTAATATATTTATGCAAATTTGCTCCAATTGCTACTTGCAAGTGTTCACAACATGACAAGTATTCTGACATATTTATGTGACATACCTTTTGAGAAGATGATAAGGACATTACAGCACCACATTTGCAAAGCTATAGATGAGGGCTGTCATGCTTTCCATTCTAAAACAATATTTTTAGAGGGTTTATAGTCCTGGAACAAAAATTATTTTTGGACCTCTGTTTAACATACATGACTGGAATAACGTATCTCTGGGTATAATGTGAGCAAATATAAGTTCAGTAGAATTTAGACATTCAGTGCCAATGAATAAGCACACTTTGCAAGAAAAGGGAAGTTTGCCCACATCAGTATTATTTAAAATTCTATTTTGCAGCTGCTTTCAATTTTACCATACCTGCACAGATTTTAGGATACAAATATGTGCACATCTGTTGTAATCCATTTAAAAATAAAACATTCCTGTAAGTATGAAGAATGAATGCTCTGATGATGCAGGTGTTTTTAGACAAAAGATGGTAACAATTCAAAAGACCTGTTAAAATGCTACTGATGTTGTATGGGAAAAATAAAAGCCAAAAAAACAGAACTCTGTGGTTGACTGCTGCAAGATCTTGTATGTTTCCTCTGCCACTTAGACACACGTTAAGGATATTGCAGACAATTGCTATTTTTAAAGGTTTTATGTTTATGTTCTTTAAGCATATGGAAATGTTCTCCCCTGAAAAATACTCCTTAACAACTTCAAGAAGCAGTTTTGACAGTCATTGTCTTTCTGCCACTTGAAAAGACCATCAGCTGTTCTTTGGATTCAAACACAGCATGGCAGTTTTCTTGTACTGGTATCAAAGCTTGTGGAACTTTGTCATTCTTTTCGAGGTACTTAATAACTGAGAAAAATGGCTGATAACTCGGTAGAAGTAGTTCTCCTTAGGAACATCATCAACTGAGGGAAAAAAATCCCATCCCAGCATCCTCTAAAATTTGTTTGTAAGGAAAAGCCAGAGTCAGCAAATACAGTGTTCTTCTGTTCACCTTGATCTTCTGCAAAACCTAGTTGTGTCAAATTCCAGGAACAAGTTTCTGCTACTACAAGAATTCAATCACCTGACAAACTAGTCATGTCTCCATACCATACTTCTGCCCAGAGTCTCATGGTATTGTATTGGACATTATTAGGCTGTGTATCAGCAGTTTCTATGATATGACTGAGCCTCTGCTGCCCTGTGTGCTCATTTATGAAACCAAGAGTGGT
This sequence comes from Grantiella picta, assembly GCA_013397955.1. Taxonomy (NCBI): domain Eukaryota; kingdom Metazoa; phylum Chordata; class Aves; order Passeriformes; family Meliphagidae; genus Grantiella; species Grantiella picta. Next base: position 864,327 of record VZRM01001859.1, on the reverse strand, counting down.
GCCACAAATGCCCCTGGCTTGGGCAAGTGATGCCATCCCATAAAGGGCGGGACACATGAAGCAGGCAGACTGTGTTCTAGCATCAGTTCTTTGCTGAAATACTAAAACTTCAAACACCCTACCTACAAACATGCAACCACATCACAGCTTTACATCCCAGGTGAGTCTCAAGCACCTTAGTTCAAGGCCAAGTCAGCTAAAAGTACAGGCAGATGAGGTACAGGCAGATGAGGTACAGGCAGATGAGGCACAGGCAGCTCCCCCAGGGAGAGGGAGGATGAGAGTTACCCACCCAGCCCTGCAAATAAAAAAAAAGTCTGCTTGGTGGTTTCTCTTCTGAGGACAAGGTTTCAGTCCAGGTACCATGAACCTCCTAACCCCCTAGGTGCTTGAATTGCTTAAACACTGCATCTCCTCACCAGAAAGTCTCCAGAGTCATTAGCTTTAGGTGCTCATTCATGCCAAGGAGCACACAGAAACTGGTTTTTACTTGCTAGAGAGGGAAACCTTTTATAAAACCAAATGCTAGTGGGAGAACTGGGCCAGGAAGTGTGGAATCACACTGAAGTCCTAGTTACTCACATGAGTGTGAGCCAGTGGACCAGGAAAGCAGACAGATCTCTGAGACCTGGGCAATCCTGCCAGGCCACTTGATCTCCCCAGTTTTCCTGAAGCCAGCAACAGCAGAAATTGTACATGTGGAAGGAAAATGAGCAAAGAAGGAAACCAAATCTATTTTAAAAGTTAAAGGACTTGGCTAGCAGAGGGGAAAGCTGTTTCAGGCTCCTTTTCCTCTTCAGTTGTAGGGTAGTGCTCAACTGCAGTAGAGAGCATATGTGGGAGCCCACATCCTCCATGGGTCATGGGCTGCTCCATGGCTTGGGTCCATGAATTCTCATGGGACCAACTTCACCAGGAAGGTTGGAGGATAGCCATTCCTTTAATTTCCAGCATCCAAAGGTTCACAAACTACTACATGTGTAGGATACACCATCTTCCCTCCTCCATACATATGCAGATACACACAGACCAAGGTATACCTTAAAGGCAGGTTTCTACCCTGGAGTAATCAACATAACTGGAAGGTTACTAGGAGAACAGCAGGTGGTAATGGTACTTCTTTCTCCAAAATAAAGCCAGGCCTGATCTATTATGTGCTGCTTGTATTTCAAAATGCACATGGCCACCTACCATGCCCAGCTGGTAAGCTAGGCCTTCAGAAGGTAATGTACTAGCTGGAGCTGATGTGCTAGTTCTTCCTTTGAGATCTGCTCTCCTCCTTTAAATTCAAGAACTTTATTCAAGGACACTAGAATTCCCCCTCCTTTTTCCCTCTTGCAAGAGATCTCGGCATTTTGCTACCCAGCTTTGCCTTCTGTCCCAAATAGACCCCATGAAATATAAAGTTTTATTTATATTATCATTTTCGGGATAATATGTTTTGAACAAATTGCTTCTATCTGACATTTCTCCTTTTAGCCTAAAACTTTATTTTAATTCTAGGAGAAAATGAACAATAATGAGGTAAAAAAATAATGAATTCATCAGATTAAAAAAAAATAAAAAACACGTGCATTGAAGAGTAAAGGCTGTTATAATTCACATTCATTCAGAGGAAAATAATTTTTAAAAAAATCTTTGGTTTGTACATTTTTATGTGAATTACATGAATAATTCCAGCTTCAGGAAGGAGTAGGGCTGATGTACCTTGTGCTTTAAGCTATGTGGGGATTTTTCACAAAGAATAAATCAACAGTCCTGCATGGAAAGACAGTCCTCCTCAGTTTTCACAACCCCACATGTCCACTGGTAAATTTATGCCCTAGTCCACCTGCTACCATGGCATCATGCCCACTCATGCTAGGTGAGTACCTCACAGAAGCCAATCAACAAATCTCTGGATGGCTTGGGGAGGTTAATACATAGAATACCAAGAGTCAGGTTTTTGAAGAGGCTTCTGGCACATCTTGTGTTTTTAATGATTAGGACCTCACCCTCAGGGCTGTGTGTTACCAGCTCAATCCTTGTAGCAGGGGACTGGAGCAGATGGCTTGGCAAAACCAAAAGGCTCTTGCCTTTACAAAAATTAAAGATTAATTTGTTGTTTTCTTCTAATAGGAAATTTCATGCTGACGAACAGTATTGAGCTGACAGGCTTATATTTCTTCATCCATCTTCTGTTCAGAGAACATCATAACCACCCTTATGTTAACTCCACAGACTGTCTACATCCTTCTATGCAGTGATGAGAGAATATTTCATCACTCCCAGCTATTTTGCCTTTGGCATCTCTGCTGTGGTTTCCAACAAGGATGATATCATCATGTGTTTATAGATTTATTTGTTTGTTTTTCATGATGTGGGCAATAGTCTACTACAAGCTGGCTTGAGCTCCAATTATATCATATAGACCAACCATCTGGCTCAGGATTAATTAATGGTAACATTTTTAGCCATTACTTCAGATAGGTAACACGAGAGGAAAAACCTTCATATTGGATAACCAACCACCTTGTCACTTGAAGCAGACAGATTAGTCAGTACACAGTGCTGGGTCCTAGTAGACTTTGATGGTCTGATCAACAGCAGTACGTAATAGAAGTGTGTTTCAGAATATTAGACAAGTGCAAAGGATGGAAGGGGATTAGCCCTTTTATGAACAGGGGCAGTGGGAATTAACCATGGCTCATAATTTTTCTGTTGGAAATTTTCATATTCCTGTGGGAACACAGTGGGTAACAAAAAAACATTTGTGAGATTCAGTGTAATGGAATCTGGTTTTATATTTAGCCAGTTTAATGTATTTCAAAATACAGAAGGATTGAAAAAGTGTTTTGCTGAAAATGACAATAGATATTCACACTGTTTATTCAATGCTAGTAGCTCTTTTTAAGACTTTTCTAAAGCCCACACTCCAAAATCTTTACCATTTTGAACCCCAAAATCCTCCTAGGAGATCATTAAGCATATAGGCAGAACTACACAGCTGCTCCTCCAGTCATACTAATCTCTAGACAGATGCTCTTCATGTTCGTGGGCTGTGATGAATGCCAAAGAAACTATTAGGGAACAGATTGACTTAGACTGGACCATGATCCTTGGAGAACTGGTTTCAGACTGCAAGAAGAACTGAGGCATCACACAGTGAGCTGCAACACAAATGATAATGTGATCAGACAGAGTTGCCTTTTAGCTAGATTTTCTCCTCCAGCATTTCTGAATGCAGTCTTGCTTGAAGAGACAAAACCCAAGACTAAAGCAGACTTCCATTATTTTCTTTGCTTACTTGCTTGCTGAATTTGCTGCAGCTAGCTTGGCTGCTCAACTCTGACCTAATCTGACTTGTAAGAGATTCCTAGGCACTTCTGTATCAATCCTGTGTTCATCCACTGGCTACAGTGATCTGCTACCATATCTGTTGGGAATATTAAAAAGTAGTATAGAGTGGGCAAGAGGCAGACAGTCATTCCCATCACACCCTTCCCTACCCTGCAGAAGAGGCCTGAACACAACCAGGTTGTTACAACACTCAGAGACCACATCTGCTCCCCTCCTCCGAGGCTCACAGAGAGATCACATGCCTTTATCGGATCTGAGTCCAGGGACCTGTCTGCCCAAAGAGAGGTGTCACCTGTGGTACATCCCGCCACAGACCTTACTTTTGCGACCTTCATAGCTACAGCAGATGTTCCTGTTATGTTGTTATTCTGGGGAAGGGAGCCTCTCTGGGCTCCTGGGCTCTCATCCAGCTGCAGCTGTGGAAAAAAGATACCTATAATAATAATGGAATCTTCTTTTTTCATTTCAGCTTACATCACCTTGGCACCAGCAGTCAAGGTAGCTTTAGTGAGTCAGTCATAGGGTTTCTGCAGACTTCTCTTCCAAACCACCACCCTTCTGTCCCCATTGCCACACTGTCTTTGCTTTTATTCTCACTCCTTCCAAGCTGGAGGGATTTCAGACCTAGGAAATAAAGAGCTGCTTTTCTGCTGACCACTGTGCATTTCCTTAGCTCATACCGCCTACATGTGCTAACTGTGACATTTGGAAACAGAAACCTCAATCCACTTAGTAATGGTGTACCCATGTAAAAGTCTTGCAGTGTGTTGTTTGTAAAATAGCAAATACCTGTGTCAGCCGTTATTTGACAGATTATTTCTCTGGTTTATGCCTTCTATAAGGAGCAAAATATAAGTTGCTCCTACCAAATACTTAGGGAGGATTTTAAGAAATATATTTCTTTACAAATATCTCAAGCAGCTACATCCTTGAAGGATCTCTACTGCTTGGGAAATACCCTGAAGCATAACTGTATTGCATATAATTGCACGTTTTTTGAAAGATATGCACAAAACTACTGCAAGTTTTTATGCAAACAGTCCCTAGCATATTTTTAATGGGGATTCACTGCAAGAAGGAGCAGAATCTGTGAGCATAAAGAATGATGAGGAGGCAGGGGGAACACTTCGGGGAAAGGAAACTTGTTCACAGTATGCTATGTCATAATGATGGGAAAAGCTGTGTAGTCTGATTTGTCAAAAGTAAGGAAATGTTACCATTTTTAGGCCTGTAATGGCTCTTATTTAATTTTGCAGAAGCTTGTAAGAGGCCATTTATTTTTAACATAAAACTCTTCCTTGAAACTACATCTTGCCAGGAAAACCGATGCCACTGTTGTACATTGACTTAATCAGAAAGAATGAAAATAAAATGTTCTTAACTGACATCCAGGAAACCAGCTGAAATGAATTGCAGTTAAGCAGGTAAGTCACAGTCTTGACAAATGTGAGAAGACACAGAGGACAAGAAAGGGTAATGATTTTTCCATGTTAACACCACCTAAAATTGTTACCATCTATGTGTTTGTGCTAAGCCTGCTGATGGGCTAAAACCTGGACCAGAGTGAAAATCTCAGGAAAATGAACAGTGCCTTCCTATAAAAATAGGAAATCCAGAATTACTGCCTTTGGCAGTGAATAAAATTTGAATGCAGTCTGTGTTCCTGCATTTCCCTCTATTCCACCTTAAAGATCCAGTATGCTTAAGCATTATTTTACATGAAGCATGGAGGCGAGTTTTCTTTTCTTATTAGACTCCCCTCAATTTTATCCTCTATGTTTCCTCTATCTGTCAGATTCCTTAGGGAAGACATGTGCAGCTTGGACAACCCAAAATGGAGTTCTTTCCCCTTAAGATTTGTTTATGTTTGCTATTTCTTCAAACTTGCTTCCCATTTTTTCTGCCAAATAGCACTCACAAAAGCCCTCTAAAGAGAATAATATGAAAAGGGCTGAACAGAAGGTGTTTCGTCTGAATGCTGGCTTCATTTCAGCAAATCAAGAAGTGAGTATGTTTCAGACAACTTTGTAAATCACAATCTGAACACAAACACTAGAGCCTCATCATATTACACTTTTGGATACCAGCATGGGTTTCATATGAAAGGAGAGGTGTTGTTTTGCAGCTAGGACGTTTGCAGAAGGGATCTTAAGATCAAACACCAAGAAATACACAGGAGAAAGGGACCAGAAAAAGAAGGCATTTAACTTTTATGTCGTTGCATTTTATTGTGACCAGGGTTGAACCCTTCTATTTACAGTTGTGAAGAAAGAAAATATTTTTCTGACCACAGTTGAAGAGAGACCCTGACAGGGCTTTCCTGCTTGCCATCTCCCATGTCATCAGTGTTTTCTGGGAGAAGAATTTGAGGTGGTTTTCCACCTAAGTGGTTACAGCTGTTTCCACAGGATCAGTCAGATGGAGTTTCTGCCTCTGTTTGTTTTGGCTCTGATTTTCGGCTGGAGCCCAGCAGGATGACAGTGTTTGCTCAGGGTCTTGGGACTTTGGACAAACATTCCAGAATTTCTGACTTCTTAACATTAATGTTTGATGAATTCTGCTCTTAATTTCTTCTGGAAAAATGTCAAGCCCACTGGGGATTACCCTTAGTCTTACATCAGTCTTTTTTTTTCTTTTTTTTTTAAGGGAAAAAGAGAAAATCATTTGCTAGCCTGTGAAAATAAGCATGTTTTAAAAATTAGAGAATGCACTTTTCTAAAACAGCAGCCTTCATTTCTTTTGTAAACATTTTTGTATTTTTTTTTTAATAAATTTTCTTGTTAAGAACACTGCTTGACAGGAAATATCTACAGCTAAATCTTCCGCAAAAAGCTGATGCACATAGGGCGTTAGTTGGGAAGGTTATTATCCAGTAGTTAAGTAGCTCTTTCTCCAAGTCGCTGTTTTGATAGCCTCAAAACATACTGCGTCAATTCACTGTTGTCAAAGGCGACCTTTAGAAATCAAAATAAACACCCAGGTGAAATTCTGACCCCGGTGGAGAGAATAGCCTTTATCATTGGCTTCAGCAAGGTCGGGACTTCCTCCTTAGTACCTTATCTCTTGAACAATGGAAAAGCACAAGTCACACAAGTCACATCTTGAGGAACATTTACTAACTCAAAGGCATGGATAGAGAAATGTATTTCCAAAAATATGCGTAACTGCATGGAATTAAATCTGTATTTAAATTATATTCAATAAGCACACTGTATTGCATGGAGTGGCTGCTGATTTTTGTACCTACATACCCTTAGTAGCTTGCAAGGCACATCTAAATGTTCTGTGCATATCTAAATGATACACCATCATCAGCTGACTCCAGGTTAGATAGACAACTGTACTTCAGAGGTCAGTATCTGATTTACACTAAAATACCATTAAAAATCTCATGTTGTGCAGTCCTGTGGGTACCATGAGTTCCCTCCAGAAGCTCCTATACATCAGAAAGGAGGGATTAGGCACCAACAGATATGGAAAGTATTTTTAGGTTTCAGGTCTTCCCTTTTTTTCCCCCACCTCTTCTCCCTCATTCAGTAAAAAAGGGAATCAGGGCCTCCTCAGGTGACACAAACGGCTTTATCTTTGTTGATTTACACCAGCTGAAGAACTATCTTCTGTGGTTATTATAAAGCTTTCAAAAACAAAAATGACAAAACAAACAAAAAAGCAAAAGGAAGGGATTTTTGTAAATATATTTGTGTAAATATAACTAGATACAGGAAGGTGGTTTCCTAATGAATATATAAACTTTCACAGCAGCAGCTTTATGCAAAATGTTTCACAACTTTTCCCTGGCTCCAAGCAGTGTACACACTGGGCCATGGTGACAGTGCCCACCTGTCTGGAGAAGTTACATTGAGGGACAGATCTAGTTTATTATTTGGAGCCTGATTACTATCCTTTCCTTCTCAGTTTGTGTCGTCAGGGGTCTAGACAAGGAATATATTTGACCTGTACCCATATATTTGACTTTACTGCATGAAGCAGCCAGAAAAATCTGGCGAAAAAAAAATTTGTAGATGCAAAACTTTGTGTTTGTACTTTTAAGTGCAAAAAGGACAGATCAAAGCATTTATTGAAGTTCACGCCATTGCACACATCTCTGTGGGAAAAAAACTAAAAAAGCAAACCAAAAGCCCACAAAACCCTCTGAAGATGCCTTCGTTGGGTATTTTCAATGGACAAGGAGCAAGAGACCCTCAGTTATGAACTTTTTGCATTAAATCATTCATTCATTCATTCATTCATTCATTCATTCATTCATAATATAACCTGTAAATCCTGAGGAGAAAGTTGGTTCTGACCCACATCTAAATCAAATGAAATTTACATTTTGGTATCTCTGTACGACTTCAATCATCAATCTTTCATTTCAGAATAGAAAATACGTCTTTTTTTTATTTGAATTGACAAACTTGGGTAGTTCTAGTCAGTTTCAACCCTGACATCCAGATATAAAAGTATGGCAAAGGGATGGTGGCAGAGGAAAATGTAATGTGAAATCCCTGTGGAAAATAGATGCTACAAGAGAAAGCAATCAGGACATAAGTGAGTGTAAGTGAGGCTGGGAGGCTGGATATGGCAAGGCTGGATTTCTTTATCTGGGGGCAGAGAGGGGGAAGGTAAAACAGAGGCTAAATATATGACATAAAAGAAAAAAGAGTGGTTCTCAGAACAACAGTTTGGAAAATTTGGCTGTTCTGCCCTATGGACACACAAGGCTTTCTTCCAAATGACTACCAGAAAAGGACAGATGACCATCCTAAAGCCCCCTTTGATTGATTGTCAGAGTGCACCTTCTACTTGGAGACCCAAACTTTTATTAATACTAACTATCACAGAGTCTTTGGGTGTATTTTACCCAGGTAGCTAGGTGAGCCCTTGCTTAGAAGCTGAGAGGTAATGCAATGTCGAAAATATTTGGAAACATGCTCAATCTAGGCCAGAGAGAAGTTTACAGTGGAAAATAAGGGTTTGAGGGTGAAAATCACTTTCCTGTGCCGTCAGTCTGGAATCAGTTACTGAGATATTAAGTAGGAGGAAGGAACAAAACTATTAAAAATGTATAGAGATGTATAACATATAAAAATCTTTTTAAATTCTCATTCTTCGGTGCATATTTGCATAAAGATCTTGTAATAGCAGGTAAATAGAGTATATTAACCAGCTGCCAATGATACAGTGGAACACAATGTAAAACATTGAGTCCATGAGATGACTTAAACCTTTCTGTCACATCTCTTGATAAAATTCTGAACAGCTCCTGGTGAAACAAATAATTTGTCTTGCAAGGAGGGGATACTTGGGTCTTTAAAAAGGTAGGAGTTAAAAAATGGCTGTGAGGAGGAGAAAAACAATCTTTAACAACATTAGTGAAGATTTGTTCATTGTATGACTGTTTGCTTATTGCATAATTACTAGGGGAAATGTATTAGGCAGTGTGAGATCATAAATAATGCATTCATGAGGAATGTGGGTGTGATTCTCGTAAAAGGAGAACCAGAAGAATCTGTTGCAAAGTTGACATTCCTCTAAGGCTGTCTAGCTATTGTTGCCACAGTCGATATTCCCAATGTATCAATCATAAAGGTTTACTCTTTTTCATTTTTAGTTAGAACAAAAAAAAATTCAATCTATATTAAATCCATATGACATTTAGAACACAGAGAATCCAGTTTTCTAAAACCATTAAATGATTTACTGATATGTAATTTCAAGTCTATCCTTTCAGTGCACTGAATTCATGAGCAGAGTTTGGAAATATAAAGATGGCATAAAACTTGGTTCTGCTAAACCAAGTCCATAGCACTTTATCATACAAAGCAAAAAAGACCTGGAATGTGAAAAACCACACTCAAAAAAAGTAAGAAGGGTTCCTTTTTAGATTATAAATGCATACAGATACATATCCAGATGGACTGACCAGAATAATTTTCTTTGTTAGTTATGGCAAATGGCAACTGTTGAAATTTTGCTAGAATATTCCAACTGCTAGCGTATATAAAACAAAGGTAAGACACTCTAAAAATGCAGACAGCACTTTATAAATTGTTTTAGAATAAATATCGGCATGGCCAGCAAAACTGAGCCATCTCTTAAGTATGCTGAGCAGGTGGGCATATGATAAGAAAGTCAATGAGAGCCAGTTTACACATCAGCAGAAGATGGTTGTATAAATAGAACTGCAGAGTAGAAATGAACTCTGAGTAAACCACGGAAAAGTTTTGTTGAGACAGGCAGCTGCAGTATTAAAATTTGTCACAGGCTCCCCAGGGAAGTGGTCACAGCACCAAACCTGCCAGAGTTCAAGAAAGGTTTGGGCAATGCTCTCAGGCCCGGAGTGTGACTTTTGGGGTGTCCTGTGCAGGTCCAGAAGTTGGACTCAATGTTCTTTGTGGGTCACTTCCAAATAAGGATATTCTATGATTCTATAATGCAGTGTTACAAATATCACATTATATCAGCAAGATACCGGAAGGCAAGAAAAATGTTTTCAGGTCTGAGGCCTGATGTATCTTCAGCTGTTGTGTAGCCATTTGCAGGAGATATACAATTCGTCTGGAAGGAGTCATGGTACTGGAAGATACAAATGAGTCTACTATTTTCTTCGTGAGGATGAGTGTTGTCATATCAATTTCAAAGTAGTATATAATATGCTAATAGAAGCACCCTCAACTGGAGCAGGTAACACTTTTTCCCAAATAGAATGCAAAAACTGTATGATAATCAGGAACACAGCTGATATTTGAAAATAGTGATAATTAAGGGAAAATAAATAAGGAAGCCAGTCGTATACTACAAAACCTTCACATTTGGCACAATTCTCTCTTGGCCAAAAATCTGGGAGCAGTATCTTTTTATCATCATCAGTGATTTAANGTATAAATATATTTTTCATCCATAGGGATTCCTAGAAATTCAAGCCCTAATCAAACAAAATGCTTTAGTGCCTTGGGGCCTTTGGGAGCTCATAATAAATTATCTCTGCAGGTCAGACTTGAAGTGCACTAGCAGCAAAGTGTGAAAATGCTGGCACTGTTTCAGTGATCAGTGGCTTTTAGCTGCTAGAACAGACACCTTTAAAAATCAAGAGATTAATTATAACTCCTCAATAAAATTGCAAGAAAATCATTTAGTCTGCTACTAATACAA
>VZRM01001859.1:817877-853714 GCA_013397955.1 Grantiella picta | reverse complement strand
ACAAAGATTACTGTACTTGGGCTATGGGAATAGCTGATGGATATCAAATTAGGGTTATAGAGTGCAGCTACAATTTCAGCCAAAGAAATAGAAAGGTTGTAAAAAGAAAGATAGAATGAAAGAGCTTCAGTTGCACTGAAAAATCAGTGGCACTAATCATTCTAGGAAAGCAATTTAGAAAATGCCCCAAACAGTCATTGTCACGAGAAGGTATTAAGAGCACCAGCACCTCTCTGAGTCAGTGATTGCCAGTTGTGCCTACAGCTAATTATTTACTGGTTCCTGGTAGTTCCTCTGGAGCTAATTTTACTGAGTAGAAAGAATCAACTTGTGGTTAAAAAGAACTGTTAAAATACTGGTAATTTGATGTCCCAGACTATTTTTCTTTTGCCTTTTCAGCAGCAGCCTGCAGCAAACACAAGGCTGTCTTGTCATTGTTGCCTGTCATTCATTGCACTGGTTTGCTTGTCTCAGAGCAGAAGAGGTGAGGCAAAGGCATGTTCTAAACAAGTGTGTTGTACTAGTCAAGACTGTAAATAGAGACAGGGTATGAAAGTACCTCCCACTGAACCACATAAATAGCTTTGTTGAAACACAAGCTTTCACGAAGGAGAAAAATGTTTTCAGCTGAACTAAAGGTCTTTAAAAAGCAATTTTTCACTGATTTACACTATGTATTCTTAAAACAAAATAAGAATGCCCTCACATAAAGGAGGAGCGGCATGGATGAATTGTTTCTCTCATTTAGACAGGCTTTCATGTCCAACTGATCTTGTGTTAAGCTGCTTTTAGCATACTCTGCCACAGTTAACAGCTTCAAATATTTATTTTAAAAGGCAGAAAATTACTGTTAATTTTATGTTGTCAAACAGCCAGCCCATGCTTCATTTGGGAGCTAGCAGAGAGAGACAAGCATAAGAAACATCCGGCTATCTAGTGGACTGGTAATTGTATTCTAATCAATTTAACAAATTGAGTGTAAAAGAAAAATGCTTCACAAGGGAAATAGTTTAACTCTAGTCTTGAATCTCTGTCTGTGTCCCCTCACTCATTCTTATATCACACCTTCTCCAGCCAGGAACTGAACCCATATGCTGCCAAATATGGAGACTTTTTCAACACTCTTCCCCTCCTAGCTCCCCCAGGTTCCTCTTGCCTGCTCTCACTCCCTCTCCTTACAAACTGGCTGCCATTATTCCATTATTTCTGTTTTCGATGCCATTTCTAATTCTTCCTCCAACTTGTCTTCACCATGGCCTCCAAAGCCCATCCATGCCCAACACAGGTGTTCTTTTTATCCAATGATGCAGACAATATGAATCCCAGCTGCCCTCTCCTATTTAAAAGAGACCTAGGGTATCTCATGCATGTCTGTGGAGAATATCCATCCCAGAGGCAGGTAGCAGGTGATCCTGATTAGGTGAATCACAGAAAACAGAAGCCAGAGTAGCTCAGGTGAGCCAGGCCAAGTGGGTCACAAGATATATGGACTCCAACCATCCCTTCAATTGTTTATGCCTAATGCTAGTAGCAGCAATTAATCATAGAGTACTGCTACTCTTGTGGAAACAAAGAAGGGATTTTTGCTTAATCTTTGGGAATGGCAGTCTAACATGTTTCAGGGTTTGGGAGCATGCCAGACAGATTGTTTTGGACTTATTGATTTGGACTTGCAGGTATGTAGCTACCTGTGGTAATGCTAAGGAAGAAATTGCTTGATGCAAGATGGCTGCCAAAGCTTTTATGAGTTAATCAGTGATCCCAGGCCCAGTGTTATCAAGTATAATAGAACACCAGTTTAGATACAGAGCTATGGAGTGCAGGTGGACATGAACCACATGAGGATTGCAAATTCAAAATTTTCTTGCATGGCTGTTCACAAAATAGGTCAGGTTGGAAAGGCCCACATTGGGTCATCTGGTCCGACCTCCCTGCTCAAGCGGGGTCATCCCAGAGCACACAGCACAGGATTGTGTCCAGGCAGTTCCTGAATATCTCCAGTGAGGGAGACTCCACAGCTTCCCTGGGCAACCTATCTTAGTGCTCGGTTACCTGCACAGTGAAGTTCTTTCTCATGTTCAGATGGAACTTCCTGTCTATCAATTTCTGCCCATTGCCTCTTGTCCCATTGCTTAGCACCACCAAGAAGAGTCTGACTGTTTGCTCTCTCTGTCCTTGTTATGTTACAGTCCTACCAAGTATAGACAAATTTATTTCTGCTTATATTTAATTATTTCTGAACATGTAGCTGTAGTTTTGGACTGCTGAATTCTATATCTGTAACCTGATGTCCATTGTGACATCTTCTTATGCCAGCAGCAAAGACTCACTGACTATTCCTCACTTCACTTTCATTAAATCTGCACACCAAATTATATGGACTAGTAAAGAGTTTGAGCTTTCCTACATAAGCAGATACCTGCTTTCAATTATTTTAGCTGTCCAGAATTCAGTTCACTGAACAGAAGGGCTTAGTCAAATATTAAAGTCGGGTTCTGCAGAAGGAACCTGTTTGTCTTCAGCTTTCTCTGAATTTGTCACAACTCTACTTGCAGCACATTTTGGAAGAACATATTTTAAGACATATTGCTGTACAACAACTAAATCTCAGTGCTGATAAATCACATATCTGGTCTGAAAAGGCAGGAAAAAGAGAAAGGAAAAAGGTCTCTAAAAATTTTATGGCTGGCTAAGGGAGAAGCATATGGAATTTTTGAAGTACCATACTTCTAACAGATAATAGCCTTCACTTACAGAGCAGTGTTTGTCAGGATAGACCCCAAAGCTTTTTACAGCATCCAGCTACTATATGCACAACATCACTGAAATGCACTAAGCTATTCTCTGAGAGAAAAGGGTAGCTGGTATCGTGAAGCAAAGGGTTCTGTGATACTGGATAGGGATGAAAGTTTAGTTCTTCTTAAGTGAGATACTATTTCATAACAAAAAAGATCTTGCTGGATTTGTAAAGGAAAGATGCATCTTGACAAGCAATTGTCCTGCATCCCGCTTAATGTGAAAGGAAGAGAGATTTCCTGACATGAACATAAGAAAATTGTTCAAGAAAAAGATAACTTCTTCTTGATTACCTCATGGAAACATCATGTCCTAGTGTTCCCTGATTTCAGCTTACTAAAAGGACATGCCAATGGTCTAGTTCTGCCTCACTCTTTATTGTGGTTACAAGCAGTGCAATCCTCACATTAGACCACTAAGTCCCTTCTGTCAAGGTTTTGTTGCAAGCTGTGGTTGAAAGCTAGAGGAAGATGCTACTGTCATGAAAAAAATAAATTAACCCAGAATTGTAAAAAATTATCATGTCATAAAATGAAAACGTGTTGCTTGGTATCCATGGCAACTGCAGAAACCAATGCTCTTTAACAGTCTTGCCTTAAATCATGTAAATTGCTTTGATAAAACATGAATCGTGGCAGATGGATATGTGAAAATAAAAATAACTTTGCATCCAATCTATTGCCCACATGGGACAACCTTGAAATAGCGTGAGTTATATAACCCCATCAGGAGTTATTTTGTTATGTTATAAGACAGAGGTAGCATTTTTCCCATACATCTATACAGAGTTAAGAATGTGTTCAGCAGAAAAGGTGTAATAATTAAACCCAGCAAGGAAATGCTCCCTAGCATCTCTGAGGAGTAAATCTAAACCTGAGCTCCACAGAATATGAGTTGTGAATCTCTTGTGCCAGGAAAGGGACAAGTTTTGGGCTTTGACCCAATTTCACGGTTAGAGCACCTGCTTCATGGCATAGGCTAGAGCCACAGTTTTGCTTTCTGTAAACAAGAATCATGAGGGAACCGTGACAGAGGTGAAAACAGAGCCAGACACACATTAGGCCAAAGCAGCCTCCCCCAAGCCCCTTCAATACTGCTCCATGGATCTGTGGTTGACTATAGTTCCACTGTTTTTTTTTCCTTCAGAAAAGAAAATTTACCTTCAGCTCAATGTAAGCCATCAGTGAACAAACTGGATACTAGCTAGTGTCAGAGAAAATTAGAACCTGGGTCTGTGAGCACCAGATTGCAGGCGACTGCTCTGGTTTTAATAACCTTCCCCTTAAAGGAGCTATGTCTTGCTTTATATTTGGCTTTTGTACAACAGCTCTGGAACATGCAGGTATCCATCACTGCAGGGAATGAGGGTGAGAAACATGTGGAAGAATTAGGAATTCCTCCAGAATCTGAATCTACAGTTCTGGTAAGAAGAGCTCATATTTATTCAGCGGTTGTGTGGTCTGAGCTGCCAAAGTTCCCTCCCAGGCTAGGGGCATCCTCTGCTCAGTGCATGAAAAAGCAGTCTCAACACCATAGTTCTTTCCAAGGCAAGAACCATGTCAGTGGTCTTCATTTTTTTCCTCTCTCCTGGAGAAACTAAATCTATCAGATCCATTTTGTAGAACCTGAGAAGTCTTAAAACAAGGATTACTTTTCATCTTTACAAATCTGAATACATGAAGCCAAATACCCAAATTTCAGTAAATTTAAAACTTCAGCGTAAAGGCTCTGGATTAACATCGCTATTTCCAAGACTGGTGTCCTCTGCCAGTGCTGGAGCTGAGGCATCTTTCATGAATTGTAAAAATATCCCTTTTCTCAGGAACACACAGTGCTTTTTCTCTTTATCCTAGTAGTATTATCAGATAGTAGTATGCAAAGTCTGTCTTCACCTTAAGCTTATCATATAACTAACAAAACCAAAGCAAACAAATACCCAAAATGTGTGCTTTGCAAAGAGGACCTCTTCCACTGGAAATGCCATGCCTACTTCTCATTTCCCTTCTTCTGGAAACCTCCTTGTCCCTGTCAAAAGGTGCAGGTCACATGAACTCCAGGAAGAGTTGTTTTAAGTCAGAATGTGGTCCAGTCCAGAAATGAGGTCAAATACAATTGTTTTGTTAGTGAAAGAGAGTGACTTCAGAAATAGGCTATGTAAACACTGGAGGCAACTTCATGTTTCATTGTGGAAGTGCACTAGGGGTTGAGCTCACAAAGCTGTACCGTCAATTAATCACAACTGGAGAATGGCAGTTTATACTACCCCATACCTTGTTGAAGTCACAAATGAACTCGGCTAGCACATGAAGAGGCCCCAAGGTATTTTAGGTTAAAAGCTCTTTCCTTCATTTTACTGGGTTCTAGCTTGTTGTCTTCTGAGTAAACTCTTTTTCTTAGCAGTTTATCTAATGGGACTCGATTGTATTTTGCTTTATTTTCAAGATGGAGTCCAAAATGTAATACTCTTTCTTGCAAATGCTAAAGACCACAGTTTCTCAGCACTATTTTATTTACTTAAACGTGACTGTGTTGTCAAAGGGACATATGAATTATATTACTCCTGGAAAATAGCTCTTTGGAGACTTACACTTTTCATTTCAGCTCTTCTATCGAGTCTCTTTGGCTCCATCTTGTGATATGTTCGTATTAGAGTCTATACATTGTAATTGCCATCTCCTTTTTGCTGTCTCAGCACTGTTGTTGGTTTTTTAATAATCACAAAGTTCCATTTGAAGAAGCATAGCGCCTTCAAAAACAGTGGGAGCAGAGAAAGGTCTAGCAGTGTAGTCTCCTTGGATTTATTTCATCATGAGAAATGATCCTGGACTTTTATGAATACTACTAGCAAAAATTTTAATAACAGTGGATATTTTTAATAATAATTACAATAACAATAAAAATGTCAGTTCTTTACAGAATTCTTACATGAAGCTTCAGAGCAGCTTAATGTAACTGACTAAAATTGATAAATAATACTTTCGAGACATTAATAATGTAATATTCTTGGTAAAATATGTTTTTGCAAACTGTGTGTGAAGGAAGCGAGGCAAACAATGATGTCATATGTCTGTGGTAGTAAAGGTCCTTAAAACTACAGTGCCATATAATTCTAAAAATATTTTGGTTGTGTTTGTCTCCCTTATAGAAATAGAATAACTGCATAATTAACGTTATATACTAGCGACACCGGAAATAAACTAAAAGGAATAAATAGATCCCTCAGCTGCTTTAAACTCCAGAAACACAGCCCAACATATGTCAAAATCCAGTCTACATCCTGTCAAAGCTAAAGCATGTCCCAGAAAAACAGAGTGAGCCTGATTCCAGTCTCAGAGATACTGGTAAAATTTGGATGTAGAACTTGCTGAATTCATTGGGATGAGATAGAACCTTTCTTTTTATGTTCGGAGTTTGTCACAGAAGGGATTTTATCATAAGAAAAGGAAATTTGAGATTTCTGTCTATTTAAAATTATCCTTTTGGAGCACATGTAGATTTTATTATGCTTTGTACGCATGCAGCTGATGTGCATACTGCATAAAAATGCACACAAGACTTTTATAATTTACAAGGCTTTTCTGAAGGCCACTTCAAGACCTCACACCTAAGCTGCAAAGTTCTCAGTCCTACATCAGTTTAGGAAGCACACCTCAGTTGTTTTGCCAAAGCTTTTCTGTTAGTCTGAATGAAAACAAAACACAACAAAACCCCGACATGTTTTTCCACGTCACTTAGTCTTCATTCCTTTCAACCATTTTCCTGTTTTACTTTAGAAATCTCTTTACTTGGCTTTCATGTTTCCTGCCTGCATCACTTCCTGTGCATCAGTCACATCCTGTCCATCTCTCCCTTGCAGGTGGCATAACCTTTACTAGAGAGACTTTGCTTTGTGTATTGCAGCACATCCTGCTCTGCTCCTTGTCTCCCTCGGGTCCAGGAGCCGTCCATTTCCTTGGGAACATTCCTCTATTGAAAAGAATTGGCGTCATCCTTCATTGCAAGCACTCAGAGGCCTCTGCTATGCATAAGCACAAAGAGAGGAAACAAGGGGAGTGTTAAACTTTTCAGGAATATGGTAATTTGTAAGGGACCAGCCTTTGGAAACAAAGGTCAGCGGTAGCATTAGAGGGTCAAGAATACTTTCCTTGTGAGAGATGGACATGTTGACACCATCAGTCTTTTACCTTCAGAGAAGCCTTATGAAAATAACTTTTGCCAGAGGGACTAACTGAAAAGAAATATTCCTAAACTCCCTAATAACAGTTTGTCCCAAAAGCCACAACTACTGTTGGTGTCACTGTATTTTCCAGTGTCTTGCAGTAAATATAGGTGACTGTCCTTTTCATTGCACTTCCTAAATGCAAGTGAATGTGATGTAAAAGAGAAATTATAAAAATAATGGAAAGAAACACATCTGAAAGAAGCTGTCTTTCCAAAGATCACAGGTTCTAATACACCCACCTCGGTATACAGTTCTCTAGATGTCAGCACTATTAAAACCACTCAACAATTTTCGAACCTATAATTTTGTCATGAAAAGAAATGAAAAAATATAAAAATCCCTGTCCTTCCTGGTAGGGTATGAAAGCAATGCTGTATTATGATAGTACTGCTGAAAGAAAGTCACTGGGGGCCACCAACATCAGCAGTCCTTTAAGACTGCTACTCCCATCCATTATATTTTTTGAAAGCAATTTCATCTTAAATTAAAACCTTGATCCTCTTTCCCCCTCCATTTCTCCAATTTGAGCTAAAGAAAATGAAGTATCACCAAGAAAAAAAAATAGCAATATTCTGTAATAAGAAATAATGTCCTGTGTGGAGAATCCCAGAGTCCCACATTGTTCACAAACACTGACAAACACTTATAGCAGAATGGTTACTAACAAGCCTCATTTGGTATCTGAACAAAAAACCTGCTTGTAATCCTATTGGGAAACAAACAAACAAACAATTATTCCAGATATCTCATGATTCTGTGCATGTTAAATACTGAGTGCTGAGTGACTGCAGCACCTGAATCAGTCCTTTATGTACAACTTTCAGATATGCTCCATTTAGAGACATGTTCTGACTTACAGCATCACAGAATGGGTCAGGCTGGAAGGGACCACAAAGGGTCATCTGTTCCCACCTCCCTGCTCAAGCAAGGTCATCCCAGAGCACACTGCACAGGATTGCATCCAGATGGTTCTTAAATATCTCCAGTGAAGGGAGATTCCACAACCTCTCTGGGCAACTTCTTCCAGTGTGTGGTCACTGGCACAGTAAAAAATTCTTCCTCATGTCCAGGTGGCACTTGCTGTGCATCAGTTTCTGCCCACTGCCTCTTGTCCCATTTCTTATCACCACCGAGAAAATCCTTGCTCTATTCCCTTGACACCCTCCCTTTAGATATTTATACATTAATGAGGTCCCCCTCAGTTGGTACACTTGCAGTAAGTGTATATGTCATGTCTCTACAATGAAAGAGGTGAAAGCATTCATGTTTTTGAGAGTAATTTATTTCCCTAACCCATTCTTCCACTCATACTTTTTCATCTGAGAGTTTTGGCTGAAGCTTGAATGGTGAGCATATGCAAGATGTGCTTTCATATGAAATACTGTTGATGTGACCTCAAACTCATTGTATTTTTTGCTTCTTGTTTTCATAAGACTCTGGGGTTTTGGCTCTTTGCCCAACCTAAAGAGGCAGGAAATGGGAGTATCAAAGATCTGACATTCCTTCTTGTGAAAGGAAGGGAGAGAATTCATTCTACTTAATTTTTCTGAGCACGACATTATCTCACTATTTTTCTACTACTTTTGTGCAATTCCATTATATTTTAGCCATCTTCTTCAGCCACCTATTTGGCTCCTCTGATCATTTCTAATCAGGGAATGTTGAAGGGGTGGGAGTATCTTGTGCATCAGGTCTGAAAGCAAAGTGACAGTTTGAGTAAGTGGCAGTGCTTTCAGTGTCCTGCAAATGAGACCATGAACAGTCTCAGTTATTTACAGGTGGGATAATACTGCTTAAGTGCCCTACTTATGCTTCAGCACAACCCTCTTTTATTTACCTAGCTTTTACATCTCCTGCAAATGAGAGCCAAGTCTTGTTCTGACACCTCATGAAGTTGTCCCTACTTCCTTAAAGGTTTCAGAAAAGTATTTTCTGCTGTTAAAAGCCCAACCATATGGGACCTGCTAGCCTGAAAATCTCATGTTTTAGGGTTATCATGCTCCCATGGCTCCAGTCAATCAAATATGTTGGAGACTGGTCTTTGCTGGGAGCCGAAAGTACATTATTTAGGCTCCAGTAATGAGTTGCCCATGCAGCTCAGCAGCTAAATATCACATAAAGGAATGTGGCTACATCCAGCTTCTGCTCTTAAAAATGAAACACAACTCCAGAGACAGTAAAATTCTCTTCCAAGTTCTTACCTGAGGTCAATGATAATGCATACAGCACAGAGGTGGCCTGGACTGCAGGTTCTCCAAACACAGCTGTTCAAAATATGGCAGGAGATTTTAAGGTTTTTAGTCTCCATGTCTCTCAAACCAGGTGATTGGTTCCCAAATGAGAACAAAACTAATAAGTAAGGGATTAGTCATAAAATCTGTGGTGTGAATTCTTCTGAAGACTGCATTGTCTGCTTTCTCTGTTCCTTTATGGCAGGTAAGGAATTAGATTTGGCCAATGCAAAGTTGCCTTAAACTTCACCTCTGAATCCTCATCAAGTAGTTTTTCTGATCATCAGCAAGTCTTTTCAGTGGAATATCCAAGTTTTTAGTAGTAGTTTTGACCCAAATTTTTTTTACTTTCTCTTTAGATGGATGCCCTGGATCTTTACTTCCATTCCAGCTTTTATTTTGCAGAATGTGGTCATTCTATTCTAGAACATAATGAAACTGTCATAATGAAGATTACTTTTGAAAATATAAATTTGTATAATTTTTCAGTGAGGCCGCTGTTGATTTCTGGAGTCATATTCACGTCTTGGGCTACTTCAGCTATTCTATATAGGGGCTGACTTGGCATTTATGGCTAACAGCTCCTTTATTAGTATTTATTTTTTGTCTTGATACTAACTATATGTTTATATTTTGCATGTATATAAAGATCTCTTGCAGAAACTCTGCTAAAAGGAGATTTTGAAAATGCTTCTTTACCTCTGACCAGCATAAATTGCAGTGGTTTGCATTTTTCAAACGTTTCTCACTAGTTCCCTTGTGACAGATGTAATGCACAAACTGGAGCCAAGTATTTACAGCCATCTCCTTTCCCTCCTTTTTGGCTTGTGCACACACCCCTGAGGAGTGTGCACACAAAGCTCAAGGAAGCCATTAGCTTAGGCTTTAGTGAATACAGAAAGCATGAGACTTACTGAATTTACCACAAAAATTCATTGCTCAGTTCCAGATTACATTGTTGTTTCTGGTTGTAGCCTAGGGGTTAAAGCAGGAAAGTGGGATTCCAGAGGTCAGGCTTCTCTCCTAAAAAATTGCCCTGTCTGAAAGTTTCTCGGCCTCAGTTTACACTTTGGAAAGTAATTACTGTAATTCATCTCACCCCATGCTGGTTCTTCTGGTACTCTTTGGGAACCTAAAAAAATGTTAGGGAACTTATTGCAGTAGCATATAGACAGGAAAAGAAGTGAACTACAATGTACTGCACTACTGGGAAAACAAAGGGAAGGCTACTCAAACAAAATGGGAAAGCAAAGCTCTGTAAGAAAGATGGATGTTTGTGAAGGGCATTAAGAGATATTATAAAAGCCATTCTTCTAATTTCTGTCACTGTTCAGAGCTCAGACTTTCCAAAGCATGAACATGATATTCATCTCCTTTGGTCTGCCCCCTAGCCCCTAGACTGTAACTCAGAGTTAAATTCCCAAAAGACAGAGACACATGACTTCCTCAGAAGATATGTATTTAAATGTATGCATATATATGTATAAATATTCTGTGGGTAGCAGGAGATGAATTCTTTTTATTCTCATTAGCCTATTCTTCTGAGCCAGTGGGACCTTGTGTGAGCAGCTGGGATCTGCTCCTCTGGGACTTCAAGCTTCAGCACAAGGTGAGGATCCTTTTCTCCACCTCTACTCCTTTCATTGAAGGGCATCTTATTGTAGCACAACATCAGTGTTCAGAGGAGCCCCACAGATGGGAACAGAGCAAGGGGAAGAGAGAAGGGAGATTTCCATTTAACACCTTCTGTCCCTGCTGTTGGAGCATTGAGCCTGCAAAGGAGCATCCTTCCAGCCACTTCTAGAGGAAAAGACGCAGAGCCAAGTTTTTTCATGTTTAAGTATTGTGGATACCATGAAATCACAACACTATTTATGCCTCTTCATTTTAACTTACTTTAACAAGGCATGCATTTGAAAAAAGTAGTAGAGCACACAGCATTTTACCTGGTTGCAGTTGCTGCAACACCTTTTATTGTAGGCATATTTTCATGGTGGATTAATCAGGTTTTGAAATCCAGACATCTTGCTGAATTCTAGCTTTTCCATGCTCGGATTGTGGTTGGCTCAGCTCCTAGGTGATGGGCACATGGAACTGCAGGACTGTTTGGCTTTAGTCGAAACCCCCTGTACCCTTTCAAAGACTGCTGTATCAAGTTTCCAAGAATTGCTATCCTCTGCCTCTTCCCTAGATACCTCTGAGACCTTTCAAGGGTTCTGCTCTTTTTTTGTGGGCACAAAGGCTTGCAAGAAGTTGATATCTTCCTTCTTTGGGCTCAGGAAGATCACCAGCACTGAAGAATAAGCATATGAGTTTATTCTGTGATTTATATTATCTCAAGAAGTTCAGACCCAAGCAACATCCTGAAATTCATAGATAACAGGCACTGAATTCCTAGTAATGTCTTCTGCTTAATGTATAATGTCTGGTTCCTGAGCTCTGACTCTGCACTTGATGAATGATGATGTATTCTGCTTTGTTTTGCTGACCTCACACCCCCTATACTGAGTGGGACAAGAAGCAGTGAGGATTTCCTGGAGTTACAGTAATAAATGTCATTCAGCCTTACTCACACAAATAATTTCTACAGCAGTGGATCGGTCTCTCTCTCTCTCTCTCACTCTCCTCACTTGCATGCAGACTAAAACTACAGATCAGGTGCAAAATTATTTTGGGTAAATACACCTGTTTTTTCAAACATGCATCGTGTTAGCTAAAGTGCTGAGTACTCTGATGTCAGAGGAAAATGTTCTGCAACACAGTGACAGCTGGATGCGGGAAGAGCTACAGTCTGCAGCTCAGGACTGGCAGGAATCTGAGCCAGTGCCATGGAAACAGGCATCAGTACCTGTCAGGAGCTGGGAAGTCGCAACATTTATGGTTTGTGTTATTGCTGCACATTTGTGTCACTGACGTTGGAGCCACACTGCACTTTACATTTCAAAGACATGCTCCTGGTACAGAAGTGCTCTTGAGCAGACTTTGACATTGAAGGTTGCAAAAACAGATTCCCCTTCTAAATATTCAAATTGTATATAAAACATCCATATCAATTCCCCTGAATTTAAAATAAACCTGACTGTGGCTGCAGGGATTTGTGGAAGGAAAAAGTCATAATCACTATTTCCTAACTGGTAAGCAATTAGCCAATTATGCTACAGGACTTTTGAAGCATGTTAAATTGACTAAAAAACAAAGCTGATTTGTAAACAAAATGGTTAGATCCAGTTAGAAAAGGAAAATTGGCAGCAGCTGGGAGGCTGTCAGGAGACAGACTGGTGTCACGAGGAGGCTGTTTGGAGCAGTGATGTTTTATCAGATTCTCTTTTTAAGCATAAGCCAACTATAAAGACTTTAAAATATGAACAGATATGTATATTTATTTATTAAATGTACCTTGTCTACTAATTATATATTTTATAGAGTAATATAGAGATAATAATACATATGCATACAATATGTAATATTGTATATGTTTATACTTGTAATCTACAAGTATACATATACAATATACCTACAATATGTAATAGGAGTATGTAATTTTGCCTGGTATTTCAAATCAAATTAAATCAATTATTTAATCAAAATTCTCGCTTAAATATCACATATGAAAATACTGTGACATACAAATAACTGTTTGAAAGAATTTCGCTCCTTTCAAATATGTTAGGTTATAGCACATGAGAGGAGCACCCTGCAACCCATACTCTCATCCTCTCAAAGCTCTAGTGATGTAGAGCATGATTTGTCTGCACGCAATTCTTCTTTTTCCAGTTGGATTTGCAATTCTTCTGTAGGGAAACCTAAGCACATATATTTTCAGTAAGAAAGAGTATCTGGAGATAATCTCAATGACCAACAAAACCATCCTATTAATGCAAAAGCAATGTTTATCTTAAAGGAATTTCAGAAAAGAGACACTGTTACTTCAGCATTTTCAAATGTCGAAGGGTCACATTTTTCTGTGGTACAAAACAGCGATGATGTAAAGTGTTTAATGGTAAACCGTGAGTCAGATCTAATAATTCAGATTACAACAGTGGCCTCAGTATGGGAAACATCACAGAAAATCCCATCACAAAGCTACAGTCAATTTTGACTCTTCATTGTGATTATTCAGGAGGGGAATCAAATCTCCTGAACTTCGAGAAAAGTCTCTTGTCTTCTTGTCCTTGTTGCAGCAAACAGCTTTATAGTCTGGTCTCTCCCTCACTGAAAACCAGAACTAAAGGAGCAAATCTCTTTGAAACAAAAAGGAAGGCAAATATTGAGCCAAAGCCTGAAAGCTCTCCTTAGCATTACTGAGGAAAAGCCATTTTCAACATCACTGAAAGTCCTGTGTATGTGAGTAGTTAGGTGCTCTTCTAAGTGTCCTCATTCATCTGCCTCACTCTATGAAGAGGTGAAGTCACCCACTTCTGGTGACTTTCTGAAAGGAAACACTAGGAGAATAAAGAGGGTTGTTTGAAGCATGAATGAAGGATTTAAAGTCTGTCATAGTAAAAAAAGCCCTTACCTTTCCAGAGTTACTAATTTTGTAGAGACAAATTAGTCTATGCAGGAAAACATAAATATATGTAAAAATATATATGCTGTGGATGCATCTCAACACCTTTGGTAAAAAGATATAAAAGATGTAGATAGTTATTACCCACACTTGTTCTGGTGTTCTGATTGCTACTTTTAAACTTTTCAAACAAAAGTTTCTAGTGAAATCATTGTCTTGGCTGAGCAATCAACCTCTAATCAAGATTCCCTGACAGTAGATCTTTCAACATATATATTTCCTCTTATTTGTGGAGTATGACCAAAATAATTTCTGTCAAAATTGCAGTTCAGTTGCTTATCAGATTCACAGCCATTTGTTGAATGGAGCGCCTTGCACATCCACATCTACTTAATTCACTCGGTGCATAATTTCTCTTTAGTCAATATTTGGCTATTTCTAAATAAAGTTTTTGTTTATTCAGGATTCCCCTCGTAATCCATCCATGAACACTCTCCAAATTACCTCCAAACTCTCCTTCATCTGCAACAGAAAACAAAATGGGATTTCTGGTTCCAACTGGAAGTGGTAGAAGAGACTGATGCTGGGAGGAAGAAAGGGGTGCAGCACAAGGCTGACTCCAGAGCAGAGTTTTTTTGCAATGGGAGCTGGTAGGAGCTGCCTGAGCTGCAGGCTGGAGTACAGGCATCAGTGCCAGCTGCCCACAGCTTTACATGACACAGTTGGCACTGTTGATTTAAACAGACTGATGAATGTGACCTCCTGAATGAAATGTTAGTAATTATGCAGTATAGACAGAGAAAGCTCACATTAAAACATTTCATAGCAGTTTTCTTTTTTATTTTTCTTTATCTGTTTGTTTTGAAAGGGAGAAGATTAGCAAATTTTCAAATGTATAAACACAAATACTCAGCAGACATCCCCTACTGAGTGACCTTGGCCCTGTATCTCCCAGGCTAGCTCTTCCTGAGGAAATAAAAATACACAGTTTTCAGGAGTATGTTAAAAGGATGAAGACCAAAGTGTGAGATATCAATGAGAATTTTCCTTGTAAAACCGTGACCACTGCGTATGTTAAAGTAAGGAGAAGACCTAGAGGGATAGAGTTGTCCATGGAAGATTTATTGCAGGATGATACTCCATCAGCATCTCATTACTAAGCACACTTTTGAACTCTCTTCAGTTTTTAGTGGAATGAGATGCTCTAGATGTAGCTGTTATTGGTGCTTGAAGAAATTATTTTTGCAGAGCTGCCAAGGAAAAGAGAGCTCAAACATATAAGTCCCTTTGTCACTTCCACCCAAACAGTGACAAGGCAAAAAATACACCTATTGTAAGTGCAAGTGGAAAAGTCATTAAAGGAAATAAAGTAATGTCATGTTATGAACAATAACCCTGTGAGATACTGAAAAATAGCCACAAAATAACTGTTGCAACACTGAGAAGAACTTGGATTAGCCATAGGAGCAAAAGACAAGAACATCCTCTTCTGAACATGTGATTTGCAGGAATTGTATCCAGTACATAAATTAGGTTATCATTTAGTGTTTTTTAGATTCATTCAACAATAAAAATAGAACATGATAATTAAGCCCTTCTTCTATATATACACTATAATTTATCATTAAGATGGTCTCCCACAGATCTTTAGAAAACTAGTAGCATAAAAGGTAGTCATTAGAAAGTATATTTCTAGCTTAGAGCTATTTTAGGCACTCATTACCATGGTGTCTAGGAGCTTTTTAAGGTATTGAAAAAGGAGTTCCCTAGTGGACATCCTGTTGGCTCTTGCTCTCTGCCGCACTTGCCTATAGAAGCCTTTGCTTTGGCTAAAGAGGAGTCACTTAAATAAAGCTGTGTGCCGCTTAATGTGTTGTCCGCATGGCTTCTTTTTTCTTCCTGAGGAATTTCACTTGGCAGAAAAAAGATATAACCACCTTTTCCCCTTCTCATTTGTAAAAAAGGAAATGTAACTCTCACAAGATGAATAGTTTAGTTAAAATACCGGCAGTAGAATAGAGTCTGAAAGAGAATAGGGCGTTTAGGAAATCATGCATAACTCTTCGGTAGCCCAAAAGAGAAAAAAGAAGTTGAAGGCTCAAAGAGAAGCAGTAGTTTAATCAAGCTGCATCATGAGACTATTGTAATGAGACTAAAAAGCACCTAGGAGAGACAGAATATTACTATATACTCTGATAATGCTGCTTTCATGCCATGAGGTCAAATACTGAAGAGAAAGCAACAGGCAAATCATGGAAGAATAAAAGTAAGAGCAAACAACACACACAAATGGAGAAATATGCTATTTCATTTATCTGACTGTAAAATTCGGTCTACTCATTCACAACCAACTTAAACAGAAAAAATTTCTTCAAAAAAGAAAACAAAGTGATGTAAAGTTTTCTATATTTGCTATTTTCTTTGAATTTTGCCTTTTCCTGGTTGGTGTTATGACTGAGGAATCTGACTAAAAGTTATATTTTTATATCTGTACATCTAGTTATCTCAGAGATCCTTTTTCATACAATGTCTATATTGTACCTAAAAATGTCTTGTTTTTTGTTTTCAAAATCTTCATCTTTGCCTGGTATAAAACAGCAAAATTTCACTGGATATTTCTAGATCCATAGTGATCTAAATCACTGATCAATCAGATCTTTTACAGCAGAAACTTTCTTTGCTCTCTGCGCTGGCTAGGGTTTTGCCTGGGAATTCTTTGTATATTTCCTCTTTCCAATGTCTCCCTTTTGGCATGTTTATATCAGGAAACTTGTGCATAAGTGTGAAGAAAGTTTCTTATAGGTTAAAAATTACTACTTTCCTCATTTTATCTCTTACTCTGAAATTTCTACCAAGTCTGAATCTATGACAGGTTTTACTTTTTCACTCTTCCATGTGCTTGTGCACTGTTTGGTCCAAGAGAATAGATGTATTTTTTATGCACTGTTGCTCATATGCAATATCTGATGTAGTTTGGCTCAAGTCACTGATCACTTAAACCACTGATGGCCTTGAGATCAGGAATGAGTCCTTAAAATAAATTACTCCATATCTGTTGGGATTACAACACCAAAACACAAGTTCCTGGCAGCATCTTTAAGTTCAGAATGGGTTTCTACACTTAATGGAGCTGCTGTTACTCCTGTCTCAGTGGCTTGGCTTAGAGTGAGAGATTAGATAGAGAGCAGTAGCTGTATTGGTGATGTTTGGCAAACAGAAATTTTCAGTACTGGTAAAATAACACTTTCTTCCCAGGGTCTGGCAGATTCACCTGTCTAAACTGTGGTTGATGCCTTCTATTAGCAGCCGACAGAATAATTATTTTCTTTGGATTTCAGAAGCCTGAAGTTGCAGGCGTCTTGGCAGAGCAGGTCATTGTTCAGACTGCAGGTCAGAGCAGTTCACTCCAAAAGTTTCTGGCACACTATTGTTTCTCTTCATCTTGTTTTGATTTGCTTCTTTTGTTGTCTCTCACTCTCCAGTCTCTATTTGCCAGCATATGGCCATCCTACTTCTCTTCAATCATCTCTTATAGACTTTTTATTAAAGTATTTTCCTTTATGATTATTCCCTCCAGCAACTGACTTTTAACTAGAATAAGAAAAACAAATGGTTTTCAGTGATTATTTTTAATTTTTTACTGAGATTGTGTCAGAATAAAGTAGTTTTTTTATACTGATGAATAAATAAATATCAAAAATTTTAAATTATTCCATTAAGCATATGGAAAATAAGGGATGAAAATTTGAACACTTTAAATGACAGTATTGTCTCTGCTGTGAATTTCATGACAATGTGTCAGTAATATTGCAGTCAGCTTAGTATCCTGAAGCCCTGGTCACTCACTGCCCATATAGGGGACACGTTGTAGGTCTCCTCTACCCCGCAGGTTTGCTTGCCATGGAAACAGGAATGTGCAAGGCATAGGAGGGAAGGGGGGTGTTATACACTCAAGCCTCATAAAACTGGATTTTTCCACAGTGAGTTCTTTCCCACTGCATCAGTGCAATGTGGATGTTCCCATGTCTTTAGCTGTAGCCACCAAGGGAACAGCAGCCACTGGATTCCCACCCTGAGATGCCTTACAGCTGAGGGAGAAAATGGCTTTTAACCTACCACTTTTCCCTTAGATTGTTCCTAGACTAGCTCTCCATGTCTATTATCAATTATCCAGACATACAGCTGTGCTTTACAAGAATGTTTCCTCCTTGATGGGGGGAAAATCAAACGCCTCCTCCGAAATCAGTTCACAGACATAGCTGCCTCTGCTGGTATAAAAGACTACATCTGTTAGCAAAACTGATGATAGAGGACGGAATTAAGGAAAAAAAGTGTCTCTGCAAGAAAAAATAAACTTCCACTTGAAGCATAAAGCTGTTTTCAGTTGCCTTTGAAATTTTTCTTTTTCTTGGTACCTCCCAACCTGTTTTAACTTTAAATTTGATGCCCATGGTAATTCTAAAGAGAACAGCCCATCATAGTAGACATTTACACACTGTGAGGATAAACAGTTTTTTGGTGTGTCATTTGTCTTAAATAGATTATTTAAAAGGTCACTGGACTAGATAATTTTCTTTTAATTAACCTGGGAATAGAGAATACAGAAGATTGCATTTTATGTGTGGAGTGCTAGAAGTAAAAAGGAAACCCACAGGTATTAAAAGGCTTTTATTTGTCATAAACAACTTTCACCAAGTGGAAAATATTAATTATATGTCAGCCAATAACTCTTGATTGAATCTAAGAGGTCCACAGATAATTAGGGAGGTAAAGAAAAAAAGTGTAAATAAACAAAATTTTATAAGTTTACATATTATTTTATAACACAGTAAATCAAGGTATGTAGAAACATTTAGCTGCGCAAATTTTTTAGAAAGCCCAGTGCATGCGCTGCTTTTTTATCAAATGATTTAGTCTTTTCAATTAAGAACATCTTAAATCAAATGAAGAACAGCAGAACTTACATTCACAGATAATGAAAAATACATTGTTTCATATATATTTAAAAGCTTAGATCGTTCATTATATTATAGAGACATTGACTTTTATTTCTTGCTTTCCTCAGTAGGTGTAATTTTCAACACCTCCTTCGACTTGGGAGTGAAAGGGCATATATTTTTCAATAAATTCATGCAAAATTTGTTTAAAATAATTTTGCAGTTAGATACTCATTTTATCTCTGTGTTTAATACTAGCCAAGGAGATAAATAATTACAAACACGTATCAGCTGGGATGATCAGAATTTTTTGGCCCCCACTTGAGTGGAAATACTTTGACTGGTAATATGCAGATGTTTAAATATTCTTAGTGAGTTGATAGACATAAGACTGTTCCTTTCAACAGGATGTTATATCATTCAGAAGCTTAAAATTCTTTGAAAGTCACTGACTCTAACTTTTGTAAGAGCCTTTGAAGGCTTTTTCTCCTGCTTCTCCTACATTTTTTTTTTCCCTTCAGGAACTAAAACCCCAAAGCTCAGACTGGGTTTTAGAGGTGGGTGGTCGCAGCCCAGTGGAGGAAGAGGGAAGTGGCAAAAGGCTAAGTTAGGTCACAGCATAAATCACATGTGGGGAGCGGAGAGGTAAACCACATTCTGAGCCTCAGGCCAAGGCTACCACGAGACTTCGAGTCTCACAAAGCAGCGCAAATTGCTGGCTCACAAGAAACAGAGGTGTAGGTCCTCAGCAGTGCTCAGGCTGGAGTGGTTTGCCCTCTCATTTAATTAGGGCTTTTTCTTAATATACCTCTTAGAAAGCATAACATCATGGAGGTTTTGTGATTTATTTTTCACAGCATTTAAGAGCTTTTAGCTGTGGCGTCTGTGCTAATCACTCTATCTGTTAGCAATATCCTGGAGTGTTTGTGTTATTGACAATGCACATGTTTACACACTTCATTCTCTAGTTCTGCTGACAGAAACCAGCCCATATGCAGTAACCCCATTTTTCATGGGTCCTTTTTTAGTTTCTCATGTTACTGTGCCAACATTACCAGCAGAGAGCAGCCCCCTGTATGAGATGGAGTTGCACTGCTTACTTGAATAGAAATTTAACAGGTTCATCTGTGCCTCAAATGACAATCATCAAACAATATGAGTTTCATGCAGGGGATACATTAGTTATATATTCCCTGAGTAAGCATTTTAAACTCAATAGTCAAGGTTTGTGATGCTGAGTTTGCATTCCTTTCCGCCCTTAATATCAATGAAAAACTTACTTCCATGGGAGAAATGTAAGACTCTTTAAAGTATTTAGAAATGGAATGTCAGTCATATGGAATGCCTCATTCCATCTATTTCATTTAGCTGTACTATTCAGTCCCTCAGATTCCATGTGAAGTGAATACAGAGGAATATTAATTAGCATCAGGTTGGATCAGACTGTCCTCATTGCTCATTTACTGTGGGTACTACACACACCTACTACAGCGATGGCAGTATATTTTAGAGGCATGATATTTCTTCAAGTGTCTGTAGGGGAAAAAGGAGAAAACCTTTTATGGTCTGGACTGAGTGCAGGATTAACCTTTCCTAAAGCTCTACTGACTAAAATGGGGAGGAAATCTAAGCTTTACTTGAAGATGTCTTTCCAGCCTATGCCTGCACACTTCTGTGAGTAGCTCCCCTACATAATGTGACAGAGGTAGTATTAATATGGATCACAAAAAAAAAGTTTCTTTT
This sequence comes from Grantiella picta, assembly GCA_013397955.1. NCBI lineage: Eukaryota > Metazoa > Chordata > Aves > Passeriformes > Meliphagidae > Grantiella > Grantiella picta. Next base: position 833,278 of record VZRM01001859.1, on the reverse strand, counting down.
CCTTTCAAACACTCATGAACTTCAAAGTATGATGCAAGCATGCCTAGTGTTTGATTGATGTGCCCCAATGGCATAGATTATTTAAGAAAGAAAACTTCAATTTATTTTACCTTTTCCTTTAGGTTCTCTTTCCTCATTTGAAGGTCAATATCTCTGGTGTGTCTGTAAAAATGTCCTTTGCAACTCTACTGTCTGATTTATTTACCAATTGTAAGACATGATTTATAGCTCCACCTGTTTCCACCACAGATATACACAGGTGAAACTAGAACCTTCCTTGTGAAACACTCTGAATTTAACTTCTTGATTTCGTTCAGCTTAAGTGCCATTACAAATATCTCTATTCAGTGATTCTTAGTAGTTACTAGCATTTGTCTAATGAAGTTACATTTTCTTTTTCTCTTTTGGGAATTGACACAGGGAAAAATACCCCAACTTTTTATCTATTTGGCCTTGACAGGATAACAACAGACTTGTTATCCTGGCCTTAACAGTATTTCACTAGGCTCATGTCATTGGTAATAAAATTTGTCTTAGGACTTGGATGAATTTTAGTGTTAATAAAATTTGTCTTAGGACTTGGATGAATTTTAAACTGCCACAGAAAAGAAAAAATAAAAAAAAGTAAACTAAAATTCTTACAGCTTAGATTGTACAATGGTCTGTGCACTGCCTCCCAGAAAAACCTGAGTTGTGCCCTGATCACCTGTCTTGCTCCTTGTTTTATTTACTGAGTTTAGGAAAGATAGGAGTCTGAAGTGACAGGTGCCTCAGTGTGTTTGTGTGTGCAAGCATACAGATATTTATATGTGCAACTCACAATCTCTCCCATGGCTGCCAAATATTTTCCTGTAAAATACTTCCCCTAATAAGGAACAAAGACTATTTAGGCTCAATGTCTACGTTTACCCAAATCCCTAATTTTTTCTCCTCTTTTCCTTCTTTACTGAATCTATGCCACCTTCTGCCATCACAGTAGGGAATGTGAGGATGTAAATGGAATCTCAGATGGCCACTCTTAGACCCCTTCAGTATAGTACTAGAAAGTAGATTTTATTTTAGGCAATAAAATAATGATGCGTACGTACCCTTTTTTTTTCTGGGTTTTCTGAACTCAATGCTATGGACTTCCTTATGACCAAAAATCATAAGGCATTGCATTGCCTGGACAGAAGTAGCTCATGATGAGATGTGGTAACTCTTCAGGCATCCCATGTCTCCATGGCAGTACATGGAGAAGGGTTTGGAGCTGCCAAATGCTGAGCAAGGCAGATAGAGCAGTCCATGTCAAATAATTTAATTTTGCAGACATGGATTCAAATTGACCCAGGGATCCTGTTACATGATGAACATGAAGCATACAGGTGTGTTGAACAGGTGATAAACTCCACACAGCTCAGGAGCTGTGTGACCCTTCCTGTCTTATGCAATACACACAAAAAGTGTTTAAAAGCATGCGTCAAAGTAAATTCTACTGAAAGGGAGGTAAATTTTGGAGATACTAAAAACCCCAACAAAATGAAACCAACCAACACTAAAAAAAATAAACCCCAACCAAACAAAACCAAACTATTCATCAATTCTTTAGAAAATTTTATTATTATTTTTTGTGGGTTGTGCCTTTAAAAAAATGTTTCTTTTAAAGTTTTGGTATAGTTTGTATTTTAGACATATTTTCTGAGCAGCATAGCTTTCTTTTCATAATTCCTAACCTTGCCAAGATAAAGATGAAATCCTAAGTATTCAATGTGATTCAATCCTTCTGTGTATTTAAATTATTATTTTCATGGAAACAGAAGTATCCAATTTTTTTTTGTTCCTGAGCACACATACCTATTTGGCTAAAGAGGTTACATTGAAATTCCTTTGGGGGACTTTTATATGGAAAAAGAACATCCCTTCAACGCATGCAGAAACTAAATTGGAAGCAGTCTGTAGCTGAATATTTGAACTGTTCCCAAGCCTTTTATTCTTGGCATAGAACTTTCTCAATGTGAATTCTGCTTATATCCAGTGTGGTTCCTCTGGACACAGCTTTACAGCCACTTGAACCATGTTTAAGAGTAAGTTTTTCCCTGAAATCTTTGAATATTCAGAAGTTAGCATCCCATGGCCTGCAGTATTTTTCTTGACTCATAGCTTGAAACTGTAAGACGTCCTACAATCAGAAGATAATCATGTTCTTTGATGAACTTGGGGGCAGGTGTGATGGTTCTGGCTGGGGTGAAGTAAATTTTCTTCACATGGGTTGGATTTGTAATTAAAACAGTGCTGATTACACTCCTGTGTCTTGTCAATTCATGAGCAGTGCTTGCACAGCATTAAGGTTCTATATTTTGAGGGGATTTTGTCCCCACTTAACCTCTACAGAAAGTGAAGTGGGGGTCCACGAGAAGCTAGGAAGGGATGCAGATAGGGCAGCTGACCCAAACTGACCAATGGAATGCTTCATATCAAATGGCATTATGGTCAGCAATAAAAGCCTGAGGGAAAGGTGGAGGAAGGGGGAATCTTCATGGTCATGGCATTTGTTTTTAAAGAAAATCACTGCATGTGCTGAGGCCTTGCTTCCAAGGGAAGAGGCTAGACATCTGCCTGCCAACAGGAAACAGTGAGTAAATTCCTTATTTTGTTTTCCTTGCACGCACAGCTTTACTTCACTTACTAAACTGTCTTTATCTTGATCCATCCTGTCTTTTCTTTTCTGATTTCCTTTCCTGTCTTGCTGGGAGCAAACTGGGAGCAAGAGGCTGTGTGGGTGTCTGGCTGTTGCTTTGGTCAACCTACCACAGCAGGTTAAAGTGAAGCAGCGGAAAGCCTAAAGAAGGTTAGGAATAATTTCACACATGAGAGTAGATGCATAACCAGCAATCTAGCTTTAGTAGTGTATTTGAATAATTTCTTAGGGCAAAAGTAAAAAGACAGAACACAGACCTCCTGTGTTGTGTGTTACTGGGAGAGAAATGCTGAGGACCAGTACCAGAAAGTTCAGCCACCAGTGGTTTAATCTGACATGGCTGACTTCTCTTGGGATAGGAAGACAAGCACTTATGTTGACAGGCACTGATAAAATCTAGACATTTTCTCTGAGATATTAGTTCTTCTCTTTGCTCTGAAATACACAACAATGTGGACGTAATACAGATAGGATGCTAGGCTTGTCAGACCAAAACCTGAGGGGAAGATGTGGAACTAGCAATGCACATAGCCTTCTAGTTGTGTTGGTAAAATCAGTGCTGGAGGAAAAAAAAGAAAAAGGTATTTTTTTACAGGGGCAAATAGAGAATCCCTTTGTGTCATGCTTCAAAGTCAGCCATCCTGGAAGGAGTACTGCTACAATAAACACTTTGAATTTCTTGGGTGCATAAGAATAAACTCACACCCCACAGTTAAATGATGGGGTTTCTATAAACCACAAACCACACAAGATTTTCATGCTAAGGAATTTCAGGCATACAGTGCAAATCAGAACAATCCCTGTTCACCAATTAGTGCAGGACCATAAACTCTGTTCCTGTGGTGTAAAACTTTCTTGGCTCATGCAGGAAAGCCCCTACTTCTCACCCTTGACATTGGTTTTCAAATGGGAGCAAAAACAAAACTTACTGATAAGTGCAAATAGTTGAAAGAATGCCATGGAGATTTAAATATTAAAACAAATCTCCCCTCTTGATGCAGGAAGGCTAGGTGTTCAGGGCTGAGTGATTGAGCCAAGGGAATTGTATTTAAACCTAACAACATAATTATGACTTTCCTAATTATTTTCCTCCCATGTAGATACACACTAGAAAAGTTCAGGAGCCAAATTGTGAAAAAGGGCTGGAGGTAATTAATATTACAAGTGAGAAATGTAGCCAGCAATATCATACTTTCTAATGGTGGCTTCCTTACAGACAGCAACAACAACATTGCACAAGTGGCATTCCTGGAAGTGCTCCTGTAATGACCCTTTGAAGAGCAGTACAGAAATGTTATGTGAACGTGGAAGGCTATTTCTTGACCCTTTTTTCTCTCAGAATTTCTGAGAAACCCTATTCTAGTTTTAATTTCATGCATTTAATTTTCGTAACAGTCCAGTCCAGCACAGATGTACCATGGCCATCATTTGGGGCAATTTCAGCTGCAGATAGAAGGCAGAGTAACACAAAAGCTTCTTCAATGCCCACGCTGACAGCCTATTAAGCAGCAACTCTCATGATTGGTATTATAGCTGGTAAAAAGTAATGTTGCTCAGATCTCTCATACTCCCAACCAAAATTAAAATAACTATTCTCCTTTACAGAGTCACATTTTCTGTAAGGAAGAAATAATGGCAAAACATTTCTTGTTGGAAGGTCAGTCATGGGTAGATGTAAGGAAACTACTGTGCACTTTCAGTAGTTCCAGAGGACGGCCTGGCTGCTGCTTGAAAGGGGAAGATCTAATTTTTACATTCTGTGTTGCTGCTGCCTTATGACGCTAGACAAAATGTTTTTATTTGACTCTCATTTCTCTATCAAGAGGATAGGCTTGTTCTCACACCAGGTAAATCAGGTTTTATTTTATGGTTATACAGGAAAAGCAAAAAAACACCTATTTCTTTCCCAAACCAAATTCCTCATCTTCCAAGCATAGTCTGGCCTTTGTACTGAGCTATTAAAGAGAGACAGGTGAGATTTCTGCTGAGAGAAAGGGCACAGAGAAGGCTCACAGAGCATTAACCAGCATAGCAGCTGTCCCTGGCTTCTGTTTGAGCAAAGTGCTCAGCAAATGAGGTGCCAGCTGTTTTGTCATACGGCCAGAGTTGGAAAGGAGGTTGGATTGCTGACTCAATGTCTGCCTTTCCTGGAGTGGACGTTTTCACTTAAAGTATAATTTTCTAAGTTTTTAGAGGAGTACTTTTGCTGTGAATGTTTGTAAGACAAATGGAGAATTAGTGAGGAGTGACAGTTGGTGATGCCTCTTAATCTAATGTGCACTTGCAAAGCACACAAATGTTTGCTGTCACTGAGGGAGCAGCTAAACAGGTGAGATAAAGTTAAGTGATGCTTAAATGCCTGTGATGCTGAGGCCATAGATGATGCGAAGAATTTCTGCTTGGAGGAGTATCAGATCAGTGTGCTCACATCAGGAAAACCCAGTAGGTCACATGTCAAACTCATTCTGGTCTCAGACAAATGCAGCAGACTGAAGAGGAGCTGCAATTTTGCCATAGAGAAGTTCAGTGTGGTAATGCTAGAAAGGTTTATGCATAAATTAGTGATGGGGATTTCTGATATGCCGCAGATAAAAAGACAGAGCCATGACTTTGGCCATATCTAGCTAAATAGTGTCAATGCTATAGAAGAACAGTTCTATTCTGTCAGACCTGCACCCAGCTGCTGCCTTCTGAGTGCTAACCCTGCAGAAGCAGCCCAGCTGAATTGCAAAACCAGTAGTCAAACACACCAGATTTCTCCCAGTGTAATTCCTCGGTTATGTTTCAAGACAGGCTGAGGACCAGCCACAAGAGGGGTAGAGTGGAGTGAGTTACACCTTTCCAAGGGGTCCCACAAGTCAAAGGGGCTGTGACCCAGAGTCACCATCCCAGCATCTGTCTGAATGGCTGTGCTCCACCTCCTGCATCTCTAAAGTGTCCAGGCAGCATATTACACACACCACAGATATATAAAATATACATATACACTGCAACACTAGATGGTTCTTAAATGTCCAGCACCCTCGCTGCAAAATATGTCAAGGAATAATCTTGCAATTTACCATAGGATCTGGTTTTGTGCTTTACAAACTCCATGGCAGGTGACAACAGAGTAAAGCAGGCTGCATATGGTAAGCCTCAAACTTCACCTCATTCAGTGCAACTTCCCAAAGGCTTCCTGGACACCTCTCTTTTTCACTTGGGATGCAAATGGGGCTCCAGATTGAGGGGAAAGGAAATTTGGAGCTAGTGAAGCACATAATCCTGACAGGGAGGTGGAAAAAATGGTTTATATTGCTTCAGTTTCTTTGTTGAACTTCTTGTGAAGGGGGAAGTTAACCAAATACATCAGTGTTTTGTACTGGAAGTGAAAAAACTGCTGTTATTCTGTTCCAGCACAGCTTCTTGAAAGCTAGCATGCCACACCTTAGGGCTATTGTTCATAGTTGCTAAAGAAAGGCTCTATTCTCTCCTCTCCCCTGTGAAAATATAAGTTGTCTCTGCTTGAAAATCATCAATACTATGCATCAAAGGATTTACCCCAGCTGCCTCAAATCCAACTCCAGTGAGAAGCCTGGTGCTGCTATGTTAACAAAAACGGAGCTGGGGTCTCTTTAAGGCTTTTCAGCTGTGTAAGCAAAACTGAATACTGTTGCCTCAAAGGTGAGGACAAAACAACTTGCCAGGTCAGAGAGTCAACATGGTCTCTTCCCTTCCTCCACCACCCTCATATTCCCCAGTCCGAGTAGACCCAGCTGAGTGAGCAGAGTGGTCCCTTGGCTGCCTTTCCAGGCTGGGGCTGGAGCTGGGGCTGCTCTCTGCACCCCAACAAAGTGCTGCTCTCTTCACTGGGGCTGCAGCCAGCACTGATGCTCAAGTCCCACCCGCCCAGGATGGGGCCATGGTTTCATCCGGCATCCTGCCAGCCCCGAGGGAGCACCAGCTAATCACTCCTAGCAGTATAACAGGCAGCAAAGTCTGCACTGTCTCAGTTAATGGGTGTGGTGTGGTGTTGTGTTGTGTTGTGTAGAAATTCCATCCAGACACACTATTTGCAAGGGGGTTAAAATAACCAATGCTATTTGTTGCACACAGATTGGCCATGTGACACCTTTCTCTAGGAAAACAGCTGCCCTTTAGGACTTCTATATCTCAGAAATTTTGAGAAGCAAAAGTTCATTTGGGACTCCTTGAGAATACAATATGTAATTCCCATTCGTCAGGAAAATAGATATAATTCTCCTGGGAGACATTGGATAGTATGGAAAATACTATAGTTTTATTGTCATAAACATATTTTTCAGAAATATAGAAATTAAAAATATAGGAAAAATTACTGAGAAAAATATATGTTTTTCCATTTTTCCTTGTTGCTAGTTAAACTTTGTGTATTTTGTGCTTGTATGTGAATGCATACAGGCATGTGTTCCTGTGTATGAAGAACATATGTAGCAAATCCACACTTCCTGTTAAAATTTTCAGTCAAATATAAATACTGGTAGAACGTAATAAAAATGAACCACCCTAAACTACATTAGATCCTTGATAATTTTTTAATATCCTCAGTGTTTCATTTGAGGAGTTTTTAACTTGAGATATGTTTTGTTATAACTTTGTATATAATTATAAGAATGTAAGGAGAGCTTTTTTTATTATGTTCTGCTTTCAAAAATATATTCGTTTCTGTTTTATAATTACATACATATAAAAAAGGAAGAAGGAAATATGTTCTAATTATATAGAACAACTTTCTTCTTAATTGAGAGTGGAAGAGAAATTCATTCATGGTGCTATAAAATATATGAGGCAATTATATCATCAGGACTTCTTTTTGTGTATTACTTATGTTCTATGGAAATGGAGCAATTATGATATCATGACTTTTTGTTGTTAATTAGAAAATTACTCTGCTGTTTGCGTAATTGCAAAGAGATTCTTTTATTGGATCTTTCTATAATAAGTATTAGAAGTAATTATAAGTAAGAGAAGGAAAAAACAGCTTATTTGCAAAATAAAAAGGCCAATGGTGCTGCTTTGCTATTATAACAGCTTGAGTTGCACATCAATATAAGATGCAGAAGAGGCCTCTTATGTAATGGTTTCAAATTCAGATTATATTTGAAAAGCACAGAAAAAAAATCACTTTATGCTTTAATTATCGAAAGGCTTGATGGTTTCAATTACACATGAGGTTCAGTACAAAACTAGAAATGACATGATGTTTTGCTAATTATTCAGACCAAAGGGTAATATCCCTATTAACAGCAGACAAGGCACTAATTCAGAACGACTTCAAACATCATGTTGGTGCTCAAGCTTTTTGAAACTTGACAATACAGTTGTAAAATAATTCAGTGGGATGATGTGAGAGTTCAAAAGCATGCAATGGATGTGTCATCCCCTTGCACTGAGTCTGAGCATGAGAAGAGTGGGACCCAGACACATCCAAGTGCTGACATGGCTCCTTGGACACATGTAAGAGCAGAACTCTGGGCTTTTAGTATTCACTCTCTGAGTAAGAGAAAGCAACAGATATGAGCCAAACCAAGTTTGTAATGTGTTCTTGGTCAGTGATTCTATGTGGTTAAACCAGAAAGGAAAATTAAGGCTGCCTTTAAGATTTTCTAAAAGTCTCTTGCTCCTTACATCAACACAGTCTTGTACAAAATCTATGCATAATAAATTATCAGGGTATAATGTTGTGGTCTTTGCTCTCCTTGTTTTAGCATAACTTACAAGTATAATCCAGACAAAATCCTTATTTATGAAGAGAAGCAACACTACTAAAAGTAGGAAAATTCTTGCTTTGCCACATTGCTTCTAATAATTTGATGGGCAAAAAAGATCAGTTTATTATGCCTGATTTGCATGAAGTTTTGTATAATATGAGTAGGTGATATCTGAATAAAACAAGGAATGAACTTGATTGAAGCTAAATATCTCTCACTTTAGTCATTTCGCTTGTATTTTTGGTGTCAATAATGAATATTTACAGATGTTCAGCCAAGAGTATATAGCCTGATGATTATAGTTCTATTTTAAGATTCAACCTTGTAAAAACTTCCAAGTGGACATCCTACTTACTAATGTGACCATTTCAAATTGATGTTTTATGGCAGTGAGAGCCATGGCCACTGCTTACGTGGTTGCAGTTTAAGTTCTCAAACCAAAATAAGTCATTAGTTGCAATAGTACATTTTTTTTATTAATGTTTTGCCATATTTTGACACCAAAGAAATGAAACTCATATCTACCTAAGGAAAAATATTTAATGTATAAAATGAGTCAGTTATGAGCAGTCTTTCCAGGTCAAAATATGAAAACTCAGTTAGTGCCACATACAACAAAATTAGCTGTTTAAACAGCTGTATTAAATAAGAATCAGTTCCAGCTTACTGAATCTTTGCTCTCAAGTTTCTTTTTCTTTAGGAGAAAACTACATCAGACTTTGTTGTATCTCATTTAATTTGCCATTTGAAAACTACATTTAGTTTTTGTATGTTGAAACTGCTCTATGAAAGCAGTGCATGGCATCCCTCTTCTCCTTGTCCTTGTCTTGAAGTAGGATGTATTTACATCACCCACGGCCCATATAGCCCTTAGGGCAGTATTTCAGGAGTGAGCCAGTAGCTCAGCACAGGTGTGGAACATGACTTACTTTAGCCTCTGTGCTCTCTGGCTGCTGCACTGCACTTAAATCCCTAAAGACACAAATGCTCCTCTTGACCTAAATGATCTTTCTTTTTGCAAGACATAATATGGCAACTACAGTTCATTGCCCTGGAGTAGAAGTCCCTGTCTGGTCTACTTTGGAGGCCATTTGGAAGATGAGAGACAGAAAGGTCAAAGATATCTCTATTCTGAGGGATATTTTGGTAAACTCACTGAAAAATGAGGAAATATTGAAAATTGTGTGTTTGGCAGCCAGAAAAGAGATGCTGATTTCGGATCACCCTGACTGCACAGTTTTAAGCTGGAGAAGGTCTCTGACAATAAGAAGGGTGTCAATCCCCTTCAGCATGTCACCGTGTCAATGCTCAGAGCTCTCAAGAAAGACGCAACACCCAGAGGCTCCAGTTCTCTGCTGTGGGAATCAAGACCATGTGTCCTTGTGGGAGAGAACTCAGGCACCAGGCAGCATTCCCAGTTCCCCCTGGGATGTTGTTTTACTGCACCATCATACTTAAACCTGCAGGAACACAAACATGTACATCATGCTGCAGGAAGTTCCAGCCTCTGAGTCAAAAGGCAATTTCGACCCTCTGGCTCACTGAGTGGGAGGATACAGACCAAGAAGGTGAGATTGCTGTACTTGGAAGGGATTTCCTCATAAACTTCTGAAACTTATGTTTGCTTTTCTTGTAAGTACTGAAACTCTTCCTCCAGGATGAACAGAAGTTTTATGCAAAGCAGAGGGAAATTACTTTTGTTTAAATGAGAAACAATAGAAATATTATTTCTATATTCATCTTAAATGACACTGTTTTCAAACTGCTGATGTCTATTTCATATCCTTAGATACAATTCAGCAAAGTCTTACATGCACAGGAGGTTTGCTTATCTTTTGGTTCCAGATGAAGATGTATGTCTGTTTTTTGTGTGGAGGCTGCTATTATTTCTGTCATCTGGTTTTACAAAGCAGCTTAACTGAGTTTTGCCTTCTTTCCACATCTATTGGTGAAACAGAATTGCTCTTGCACCCACTTTAAGTGATTCTCATATCATAGCAATACTGTTTCAAAGATATTAGAATTGTTTAGAACTATATGAATGTTTGTGTGTTTGGTCCAAGTGTGTACAGCTCTGTCAACATGTATTTAAGGTATTTATATCTTTTAGGAGAAAAAAGAAAACAAAATCAAAAACCACCCCAGTTTAAAGGACAATTCCTCTTTGAAATTAAGCCCTTTATCAAAAACACCACAGGATTTAGTGTTTACTTTCAGTGATTCCATGGCACATATGTTTGCTTTATAAGCAATAAGATTTTCTGTTCCTAACTGCTGCCAACGAACTGAATGTGCTCTCTGAGCTCTTTTGTTTTCTTGCATAACTAACAATAAAGGGTCTCCAAACAAATTAGGCCACTGCTACATCTGAATAAAGCCCTGGTATTCAAATTACGCCCTCAGTGAAAGCTACTCAGTCTCATTGCTCTTAATGCTTTTGAACAGGTTTTCAAGAGAAAATTTTACTAAAGCAAACAAATAAACAGACACAGCAAGCTGTTGGTGACCAAGATGTTCACCCTTTCCCACTACCCATTACCCATTACCATGGTATTTAAGTCCAGCACAGAATTGTAAGTGAGGAGCTCCAGTGATGCAAATCTGCAGACACACTCAAAAATAACACTGGAAGGGTTTTCTTGCTTTTTCTCTACATGGCCTTTCTATTTCAGGGAAATAGTATTACAATACAAGACAAATCTCAGTAAGTATTTTGGGCTGATAGCTCTTTACTCATCAAAGGATTTTTTTGTCTGAGCCCTTCCAGCTTCCCAGAGAAGTGCCCTGATATGTTGTGACTGGGGGGGGAGGGGAAAAAAAGAGTAGAAAGAAATATTATTAGAAATATCTGATTAGGTGATTTACAGCCAAGGGTGTTCAGGTCATTTAGTCCTTTCTTTAAATCACTTGAAAAGTCATAGAATCATAGAATAGTTTCGGTTGGGAGGGACCAACCCCCTGCCATGGACAGCTTGCTCAGAGCCCCGTTCATTAACACTTTGAGGGATGGGGCATTCACAACTTCTCTGGGCAACCTGTGCTAGTGCCTCACCACCCTCACAAGAAAGACTTTCTTCCTAATATCTGGTCCAAACCTACCATCTTTCAGTTCTTTTATACATACATATATACATATATAAAAATGGCTAATATATACAGACAGAGTGTTTCTAGGCATCCGTGATAAAATCATTATCTTTCATCAAAATGTCCCACAAAGCCTTATGTTTTCATTACATGCAGACTGCCTATCTTCCATACACAGTGTATTCAGAATAAACCTCATCCCTCTTAAACAATAGGAATAAATTCCCTTCATGTCATGGAAATACTATGCTAAACTCTTGAAACCTATTATTGCTCGGTGAAATTTATTTAAATCAGTAATTCATTTTTATAGGTCTAAGTCTTAAGGCATGAACACACAAATAAATATAACTGAGTTAGAGTAGCTAGCATTTTTTTTTTCCACAGCATTGTGAACATGCTGCTGTTTATCACAAAATGCTAATGTCCTCACTACCCCATCTACAGAGGAGACCTGAATAAGAACAAGCAAAACAAACTTCAGCTGGTCAGCATCTGTGTTCAACGTACTTGATCAGAGGCATGACTAGTCTGAATTCAAACAATCACCCTCTTTCTTCTTCAGGGAATCAAGGGTCAGCAAACCTTTTAAAATATTCAAATTACGGAGGCTTGGTTGTTAATCATACTAAGCATTCTACACAGTATATTATCTCTAGCTATTCTCTTATTTGCAGTTTAATTCTGATAGCATCTTTATTTGTCTGCCAAATAATCTTCAATGAAATAATAAATTCCCCGTGAGTTCCTCAGGCATTTTTTTGTCCTTGCAGAAGAGAAAAAGGCACAGCATTGGCAGTTACGTCTGAATCTGTATCAAATGTGAGTTTGGGGACATTCCCCATAGATCTGAACCACAATCCTATTGATTCTAAATATAGTATTCATATTGCTAAATTAATAGGTGCTTTGTCTGTGTGAACATGAGAAACAAGTCTCTTTAGAGGTATGCAAAGCAGCAACCCAGGTCAAATTTTCCTCTTGCATGTATTTACATGAATCCTATTAACTAATGTAAATGCAAGAAAACCACAAGTGCACATTGCATTTAGATCCATGGATTCACAGCATCTTCCCAGAGATGGAGCAAACTGCCTGTGACAACATAGTTTAAAAGTCTCTTCAATATGGTATATCTTTGATGCTTTTTTTGGCTACCAACAAGTCAGGGTTTTTATACAATTTAAGAATCTTTGTAGACTGCAGACTTGCTTTCCACACACCCTTTAATTATAGTCTGTGAAGTGCAACTAAAGAGGGGGCAAGGTTGAGACTAAGTGAAGGGGACAAGCTGAACTGAAGACACTGCCTCATTTTAAAGACCAACCATACCTCTGGAGAGCTGCAACTACTATGTGTCTGCTCTCCTCCACATTGCCTTTCCTGATTTTAATGGCATTTTACAGTTTTGCAGAGGGCTAAATTCAGCTTTAAGACAGTCCAGCTAGTTTTATGGGTGGGATAAAGAGCAAAAGGTGCTGTTGACAAGAATTATGGTGTTTCTATGGAAAACTAATTGATGGTTGCAGAGGTGGCAGAGCACACACATTTTGGTACCCAGATTATTCACTTATGCCCAGACAGAAATAGGCTGTGCCAGTGCAGGTTATTGCTAGTGCCATATCGGATCTGCTCCCAAGTCACTGCCCAGTTCTTTCTGCTAGAAATAAAGGAGCAGGCTGTCTCTGCTCCCACACTGGTACCTGGTTCAGGCAGTCCACATGAAGAGGGAAAGAGGTATGTAATATTATGCAGCACAAGAGAGTCTTCATTTGAACATCTATCTGCATCAATCCACCTAATTCCAGCTCATGTGCTTTTGGGTTTTAACCCACATTTACCATTTATTTTCTCTTCACCTGGCTGAATGAGATTATTCTCTGTAGGTGAGGTGCCAGTTCTGCGATCACAACATGCTCAGAGACATGAAAGCTTTATGTGCCCTGTGGTGGGATCTAGAAAGGGAGGGTGGATGTTTGTTCACAGAAGATTTTGTAATCAGTAAATTTAGTCACTCTGAACAAATTTCTTTTTCATAATGATGGTGTATAAAGTGGAACAACTCCAACTTTACGCAAGCCTCAGTAAAATATTCTGGACTCTATAGTATTTATTTTAAAAGTCTACTCAGGGTAAATTTTAAAAGTTCGTGTTTACATAGGAGATGTGGAGACTGAATTTTCCACTGGCAACCTGTGTGTTTAATCCTCAGTGATGTATATAATAGTTGGGATGAAGGAGAAAAGTATGCATCGAAAATATATGCAAGTTTTAGAGTTTTCAGCAGGTGTTGCTTCCATCATGTAATCAGAATCTGCACAAATTCTATACCGTGTAAACTTATCTCCTTCCTGGAGCTTGCCTTTTAATGTTAATATAAACAACGTGAAAGTAACATAAACCAGAGCATAGTGTTTCGCCTGTGCATGGCTATTCTTCCAGTTTTTCCTTGCAAGACCTTTCTTTTTTTCCTTTTTGGACCAGGTTGTGTCAAGGTCTTTGCTACTGCTTTTTTGAGGTAACAGGAACTGATTTCAAAGTGAGTCAGACAAAATGGCTCTGCATCTCTCCACAGGGAACTACCATTTGACAAGTCAGACAGCTAGAGATGAGCTCAGGGTTGAAAACTGGCAAAGGGCATGAATGGAGAACACTCAAAAGAGTGGGGTATAAAATAAAGGCTTTTTTTTTCAAGAACTCATGCCTATATAATTTACAGAAGAACTCTGAAGGAAGCCACTTTCTGCTTTGCCTTACATGTAAGCAATGTCACGTGGGACGATTCCCATTCCTTTGGCAGTCTGGAAAGCTGAGGCAATATATCCCATTGACTCCAGCACTGAGCTACCTCCTGCTTCAGAATAGCCTGAGGGAAGGATGCTGCTGCAGCTGCCAACTGGGCTTGGTAGCCAGAGGGACACAAGGGCAAGGTCCAGGTCTGCGAGGAGGAGAAAGGGTCCAGGCTGCATGCAGACTCCCTCATGTCAGGGAAGAAGCCAGCTAGAGTTGAATTGATATAAATTATCACTACTGTTTTCTGTCCACAGCTCCTTGTGCCTTTTTACAAATATTTTACCAACTAACCACGATGCTGAGTAAAGTTCATTACCATTCACTGAGCTTTTGTCCTGTTGTTCCTTAGCACAAAATTGTCTATACACAGCAATCGCCAGTGCTCACAGAATGAAAGCAAACTGCTGAAGGCTCTCAAGCTCAGCTGAAGAAGTACCCACAGTCATTTATTATCCTTCCCAAAATGGTACAGTTGAATGAACACCGTGTTTAACAAAAGCAATATATTTTGAGCATGCATACAGCCTGCTTTACACTCTAGAACTCCAGGCACACCACAAATGCTTCTGCTGCTACCTGACACAAAGGCTATTCCTGTGGCACTGGCTGATACAAGCAGGGCAGAGAGGTGACAGAGTTGCACCAAGAAACCCTGCCCAAGGGACAATTTTAGCACCAGCAATCTCACCAGGCTGACCCTAAATAGTATGTCTTTTTGACAGTTCTGAATAAAGTAGTTCTATTAATTGATTTATCTCTTTGAGTGTCTTTAAAACCATTTGCTGCATTCTGCTAGAGTGTAGAGAATGTGCTTCTCTCTGGTATGGAAAATCCTTTCTTGATGAGCATTACAAAACTTTGAATTTCTTTCATCCTTCAACAAAAATAATTTTGTGCAATTAGCTAGGGAACAGAGAAATACATCTGAAGCCAGGTTTTCACACAGATTACTTTATAAAATGAACACGTTGGTTTTACTACTCAACACGACTGGAAAACAAATAAGTATCTGACATGACGTGGCATTTACCATATGTCAGGTTTTATTCCTAGGTCATGAATTAGTTATATCCGTTCATTTTTATTTTAATTATTAATAATATATGAATATATTT
>VZRM01001859.1:791306-817846 GCA_013397955.1 Grantiella picta | reverse complement strand
ACATATATATATATATATATATATAAAATACATGTACTTTTGTGTACTCAACCCTTTCTTCTTCTCAGTTAAACTGTTCGTGTCTCTGTGAGAGCTTTGAAAATTGATTGTCCTTTCTTTAAAGGATACAGGTTTCTTTGGCTGGAGGGTTAGTTCTGCTCATAATACAGAGAGAAAAGCAAGAGCTCAAATTAAGCTATTTTTTAGCTGTGCACAAATGCTTAGCGAACTGTTGGTGTATGGGTTATTTCATTTCAGTGAGAATAAATGAATGTTAACACTGACATATTGTTGTAGCTGAAGATAATATTTAGAACTCATGGTGTCGTATTTCTAAAGCAATTTGCAAACATGACATTAATTACTAATTAGATAATTTAGTTGCAAGTTATAATCATTAACTAATTATTTCTCAGAAGAGTCATGTGACACAGAGAGCATTAATAAATCACCCTAACAGAAAACATGGAGTCTTCTTGAACCTTTTTTTGAATAGTTTTCTTGAAAGTTTAACCTGTGTCTGTACACCACATTATCATTTCCTCTGAGAATAGCTTATCTTTAATGCAATAAATCTTCCCCCATCTGAGAAGAATAATCCTTTCCTTTCTGTCTTTTTCTACTTCCTTTGTCTTAAAATTGAGGGGATGACATTTGTAACATCTTCAGAACATCCTTGATGTTTTAGAATTTTTTTCAGACCATTGCAAGTATTTCTGAAGAAAGGATTGTAGTGAAAAAGTGAATGTAATCTTATTAGGTCTTTTTACTTTGGAATATCAGTGCAATTATTGCATACTCAATGTGGCATTTCTTTACGCTGAAAAATCTTCTCATATCAAACATAATATGCACCACAGTAGGTTTAAATAAGCGCATGGACTCGTGTATTATGTGCACTGACTGGAACTGTCACTTGGTATAAAGGTTACTGCTGTCGCAGTCAGGGCAGGGTACTGTTACATTCCACTTCATGGGCAAACCTCAATTATCATCCCTGTAATGATGGCCTTACAGTTCATCTGTGATATGATGGACAAATAATAGTAGTAAAATAGTTGTTACCCGGTTTCACATTTATATTTCTGTGGATCATAATACCCAATAAGCCGTTAAAGGCTATAAACAGTGATTTTTTTGGTGTCTCAAAGATGTTCACACCTGAAAAAGCATGTTTTTTCAGCTGTGCTAGAGAATGTTCTCCATTTTTTTGTCTTTTTTACTTTTCTGTTCATATCATTGTAGAAATTATAAAAATAAATTTAAAAATCGGAAGGTTTTAGAAGATCAATCCAAAGATGCATTGCCAAAAGGGACTTTATGGAACAGAATTCAGCATCTTAACTGTAGTCAAGAATCTCCCCTCCACTGGCAAAGATGGGATATTTCCAGACATCAGTCTTAGGAAGTTTTTTCTGCATGTAAATCAAGCATAATGCATTTTTCACAGCAGAGACAGAGGCATCCAGGAACAGAACTCATTGCAGATGTAATTTTAACAGCTCCTTCTATTAGGAGTCACTGAAGCACCACTGCTATGGCCAAGGAGTAACCAAATGGCTAAAGACATAGGCAGGAGTAAACATGAATACTTGGATTATTGTCCAAGCACTGGTATCGCTGGTACTTCTCATCCTGCCTCCCCTCTGAGGGTAAGAGGAGCCCAATGCAGAGGAACAAACATTGTCCTGCCAAACCATCCTGTGCCTTGGCACTGTGTCACACCTCAGCCCTGATCATCCCTATGCCCATTATTATTTTGCTGCTATGTCAGGCATTAAGCCCTCTTCTTCCTAGGAAAAGTCTCTGGGACTCAGTTCTGTGCACCGGGCAGTGTCCTGCTGTGGCTTTGGGAAAACAAACACAAAGCTTCTTGGTTGTTGCTGGAAAGGACAGCTCTGGTGTGCACCCTACTAAAACACAGGGATCACAACAACCCCGTGCAGGGCTACAGGCTGGGGGAAGAGTGGCTTGAGAGCTGTGAGCAGAGAGGGACTTGGGGATGCTGGTTTACAGCCAGCTGGATATGAGTTAGCAGGTATATCGGAGTTTAGAAATGATCAAATTATGTTTCAAAAGCTCAAGACATACTTAACTCAAGAACTAAGACACTCTCTTCTGCTCTTTAAGCTCCAACTGATGCAGGCAAGCATTAGGTGAGTGACAGGAGTATCCCAGACATTGGTGATTCCAGATGCTCCACGCCATAGGGATAGGAGAACACTCCTCACAGCAAGAGTGAAAGCCCACATAGACTGGTCAGCTAAGTATGAAAACCTCAAGAGCCTGGAAACGCAAAGTCTTCAGGATTTACCTGGTTTACTGAGGAGGGTGAGTGTCACCCAAGGCATGTAAGATTTTTGATCCTAGAGTGGGGCTGGGAAGGGAGAAGAAATAATTTCTCAGATATTTTCACTGCAGCTCAGGAGAAGATCTTCAGCAAACAAACCAATTTTTTTGGTGGGAAAGGCAGAAGAAAGTAAAGGTTAATGCACTCAGAGTTTACTTAATATATGCCTTATTAAATACTAAGAAGACTCTGGTGGCAGCAGCTATATTCTCAGAAGAGGAACCTAGAAAATTATTAGTATCTAATCCAGCAACAGATCACAGGTCATCGTGGTACAGATGGGCTGGTTAATGCAGAAGGGAGCCTGTCATGATGCAATGCAAAGGAGATGCAAGGTACCAAGCTAGGCCCAGTTCTGCTCCAAAATCACAGCATGGATGCAGCTGTCCTGACTTACTTGGCTGAAAATCTTGAAATAAACCAAAGGCTATGTAACTGGAGTCACTGTTAAGAATAGTACAGCAAAATACATAAGGAAAGGAACTCTGCCAGAATTTAAATAATTTAAGTATATAATTTAAATTCTTTCCTGAGTTACTGACAATGCTTATTCTATTACTATGATGCTGAATTCTATATATATAACTATTTGAAATTTATCATTTTTGGAAAATATTCTTGGAAATCTCTTAGAAACCAGCTATCAACAGTGGAATGCAAACATCAGGCATTGATTGGTGGAGGGGTAGGAATTTTTTTCTTATAATTATTCTGTGATTCAGAATATCTTTTCCTTCACTAAACTTATCAGTCAAACTTACAAGTCTATCAGCTATTTCTAGAACGCTAAATCAGACAGATTAGGCCGAATAAGGCCGATTTGTGCAAACATGTCAGACTCGTAGAATGAGGAAGATGAGTGGAAGCTGAAGGAGTATTATAAAGCCTATTCTGTCAATTCTAGTGACACCATCCAGAAGAACGGCGATAATCAACCACTGTGAATAGTAATGTTTTAAAAGTATGACAGCTGTCTGCTTGGTGAATTGAGACAGAACTACTAGGAGAGAGTATTAAGTTAAATTCAGCTGTAAATGGTGAATTTTTAGGGTAGCTAAGAATTATTCTAAGCATTATAATCTGGAAAAAGTTTCTGTTAGCTGCATATTTTGGGATGAACATGTTTCAATTCTTCTCTCAGTGTCCTCATCCCAGTGTCAATGATCTATTGCTCATTCCAGTGTGAGCAGTTACAGATGTGTGTCTGACATTACTTTGCAGCCAGTGTTTCCTGATCACTGCTTGCAGGTTCAGGAGTACATGTGGATGTTGGGGTTGATAAACTTTCATGGCTCTGTTGTCACAGCCTGTATTTTTATGTGTCGGTTAGTTTCATTTCTAATTCTTTGCAAAATGTGTTGTCTGTAACTGGACTGGAGGAGTTTTTCCTTTTTGAACTTTTCTTATTATTTTACCTGATTCAGTACAACTCCTTAGTTGAGGTCACATTTCTGTTTCCAGTGATTTTGTACCTAGAGAAGATCTTTGCAGGAGAAATAAGGAGAGATTCCAATTTACAAGACAGAAGCCACAACACAGGATCACCAGAATGTTATATCCTGGATGAAATGTAAAAGAGCTAATTAGGCTTTGCAATGACTCTTGTTTCCACAGTTCACTAGTTGCCCTTTCTACGCATGCTGTGGATTTCCACTCAGTTTTAAGAGCCATCTGGTTTATGTATCTCCTGCTTAGGGCATGATCAGCTACTTTCATTTTTTCCATGGTGTAAGTGGGCTAATATCCATGTATCCCTACCACACTTTAAAGTTCACTTCCACGGTATAATACGTGTCTATGTTTTCCTGTGCATACTGTATTTGGCAACAACCTTTTCTTTCCCCAACATTTTTTATTTTATTTTCCTTTTTATAGCGAATGTAGCTCTCGTTAAAAGGTGGTGGACTGACAACTCTGGCAGATGAAATCTGGCTTATCTGTACAAGAAAAATAGCAAAAGGATATGGCAAAGTAATCTTCCTTTAGTGTTTCTAGTATCATGTATCTTCCTTGAACAGGAAAGACATTCTTCAGGACTGAAGGCAAAATTCCCTGTAATAGTTCAGCTATCATGGATATATTACAGCAGTGATGGTTAAGTATATCAAGGCTTTATTTGTCACCATTTATACAATAATTCTCACAGACACAGGAACACTATCACAGTCTAATGCTTACTTCTGGCCATTAAACTTACACATGTAAGTCCATGGTTCCCACTGCTTTTCTTTCACTGATCTTAGAAAGATTAGGACAATCAGTATTGCCCGGAGAATTTGTATGAGAGACCTACTGAGATATAACAATAAGAGTTTTAGAGGTAAATTACTTCTTCTACCCTATATCAAACTGATTGCCACAATTTTTCCTAGACCATGAGGCTGGTCCTGGCATACCTCACTTCACTGCTGCTGAAGAGCTTTGGGAAGTGAGGACCTTTCTGTGTATATAACAATTACATGGCAAGGGGTTGATACACAGTAGAAAGAAAATAGGTAGTATTTTATAAAATGATTTTTCTTAATATAAATTATGTTATTTTTCCAAACAGTAGAATTAACAAATGCATTTATGTTGTTATGTGTCACCCAAGTGAAAAGACAATGTGATATATACATACATATTTATAATTTATAGCAATATTGCTAAATAATACAGATATGAATGTCTTTATTTGTGGCTAGATACTATATCTATAAATAGATAAGTAAAAACAGATAATGTGATCTCATCATTCCATTTTGTTAGAAGCAGTCCACAGGCCAGGAACTGGGATGCTCCCTCCTTTCCTCTCCTCTCTGCTACCTTGAATTTCCTAGGTAAGAGTTTTAAAAACAATTCCACATTTATTTGTATCAATGGCATTGGAAAATAGAATAATTTCAAAAAGGGAACAGCTCAGACCTCCTCAGCCCTGAAGCCACAATACACTTTTTTCCTTACAGACAGGTAGAAAACAGTAGGATAGAGAGAAAATTCTGCTGCTCTTCCCTCCATCAGTGAAGTTACACACCCTGATTTGCCAACATCTCAAAGACCACTGAAGAGCAAAAGAGCAATAGATGTAAACAACAAGCAAAAGGCAATGCCAGCATGTGGGAACCTTGCCAGACAGAGATATGTGGCTCAGTGGCCACACAGGAAGAGTCATCACACCCAGCACTACAGGCAGAGCAGCCTGTGCAAGGCAGGTTTGCTATACCAGTGTGAGAAGTGAGCATCTAATCAGCCTCAGGCTTACCTGCATAAGAAATTCTGAGATTCTGTCCCAGCTCTGAACTACGCACAACTTGGTAATTTTTGCATGGGACGTCTTGGATTTTAATCACAAAGACTCAAATCATAATCATTTTTTCTAGGTGTTTGGAAGGCCAACCAGCAATCCAGCCTCATACTTTTTTTTCCTCCTGAGAAAAAGGAAGAAAGGTGGTGAGTAAATTGGACAGAGATGCAGTTATAAAAATACAGGTGAATCTGTTCACATATTGAACTTCACATCTACAGGCAAAGACAAAAGACATATTTTTCTTTCTTATGCCTCACCCTTTACTTTAAGAAGCAGGATAGTATGTCATGCTATGACTGAGCTAGTAAAGTGATCCATCAGATTGCCACCTCCTGCAAAATCCATAGCTTCTTGATACTAAATTTGTGCCTTTTCAGCTGTGTCATTTGTACCAAACAATTTCAGGATAGGTCATTTTTTCAAAGAATAGCTATCAAACAGCCAAAACTTAAATCATCTTCTATCATACCCAATATCTATCTAATGTGTTAAAGGCAGGGAGCAGTGGTCAAAGAATACCATGAGAGGGTACAATACTGCTGCCTTGAGTGTGCTGGGAGCCTGATTAAAAGTCTACTTCATCCTGTATGCCCATCTCCCAAAAGTAGCATGTTTTCCATCACCAGGTGTAAAGCAAAAATCAATCCTTCTTAACTTAGAAATCCAATTTCACTAAAATGTGATTAAAAATAAAATAATTAAATAAACAAGAAATGCACTCAGGAAGAATTATTCTGGGCAGCAGCTTTGTGCTAGTAATTTCAAGTGATAAACTGCTATCCAAAACACTGACTGGGTGGTTAGCCAAGCTGTTATCCACTACAGCTGTGTGCCACGAAGTAGCAGCAGCCTCCTGAACATGCTGCTGTCCTAAGTCTTGAACATTGCACTGAAGGAAAGTGGGCATAGAAGTAAAAGATATATGTAGTCTTGCAGAGTAGGTAGACAGTAGAAAGTGAGGGTACATGAAAGGTAAAATGCTTACACAAAAATTATCTTGATCTGTGGGAAGAAAGAGATGCTTTCTTTAGAGATGAAGTGAAAGAGCGCAGATTTGAATGCTCCTGTTGCCAGTCAAACTAAGCAATTTTTTTATCTCTTTTTAAATTATCAACTAGTTTTATATCAGCAGCTAAGCAGTATACTGAACAAAAAATTAAAATAAAATCCTAATCTGAAAGCTCCTTGTCTTCCTAAGAGAATACCCATGGGCACACACAAAGCCACTACTGCAGAGTTCATGCATGTGGTAGGGATAATGGAAGAAAATAATAATCCTGCTACAAATCAAACTTCCCATATTTTTCTTTAATCAAAGAGATTTAGGATATTCATAAAACCAAATCTGTTCCCTCAAATGATTTCAACAGCTTGAGGCAAGTTCATTAAAACAATGTATCTCCAGTCTTTCAGCAGAGACAAGTTCTCCATAGGACAGTGCTTTTGCTTATCTGGGAAGAGCTTCTTGCTGAGTTCCCGCTGGTTTATTCAAGACTGGCACTGGGCTCCTGTTACTCTTCTCCGGCTGAAAGTTAAACTGGTTTCAGCTAGTCAGTGCTGCCTGACAGATCTAAATAAGTCAATGTTGAGCGTACAGACCACACTCTGATAGAGAATATGATTACCATGGGAAGCCTTCCAAATTCAAAACAGCCAGGAATTTTAACCTTGGAGCCAAGGCAGTTCTAATAAGGGGGGAAATTGCCTTCTGAATTTTATTTTCAAAGTAACATTAACAGGAAAAGAAGTTACTTGTACATACTACTCTTGTCTTCTAATAAGAAGTATAGTAAAATGTAAGGAAGATTCAAACCCCGGATTATCTAAGTCAAAGAGCCATATTTTACCCAGAAAAAGAAATAATACATATACATATACATATACATATACATATACATATACATATACATATACATCATATACATATACCTATACATATACATATACATATACATATACATATACATATACATATACATATACATATACATATACATATACATATACATATACATATACATATACATATACATAGGAATGAAAAACGTAAAGTCTGAACATATGTGTAACATTTTCGTTTGGAAATTAAGGTATCTGGGTTCAGATAGAATTATATTCGTGTGTCACATTTTCAAGCAGGGAGGACTTATTCAAAAAAATATGTGCATTTCCCAGCTCCACTACTTGGTCTGAGAAAATGTTTTGTTTCTCATCTTGTTTCATTCATCGTAGTATTGAAATATCATTTTCATTACTTCAGACTATATTGGTTATCTGTTAGTGCTCAGGACAAGATATGAGAAATGCAGTTAAATTCGAAAGTATTTCTCTGTCCTTTGTACATAGAGTTCCATTCTTTTACATCCCAGATATGTGTCTCACACTACAGCTCTTGGATATTTAAAATGGATAGTGCCTCCTACTAATACTTATGTCTCTGGTTTTGAATACCATACCATCTCACACAAAACCTGAAAAACATTGTCGGCCATATCTGGATACACATACATATTTCTATACAAAAACAGGTGCTCACAGCACACCTCTTTCAGAAGAAATCTTGTCTTATAGGAAAAAGCTTGGGATGGTCTAAACACAGACATAATTTCTTTTTCTGCTTACTAGTGCTTCTTCATAATAAGAGCAAAATCATAGTTATCCCCATCTTTGAATAACTCTGTTTTGTAGTGTGAGATTGATGTTGTTGCTTTTGTTGATCAAAAATTTATGTGATTTCTATGACAATGTGAGCCTAATGGTACAAATACATGGAAATTTGGAAAGCAAAGATATTTTCTTTGAATATTGCTATTCTTATATACAAATACAAACTCAGTAGAACAACTATCTGTTACAAGGAATTCTAAACTCAAAAAATGCATTTAAAAAATCCCATGCATGAAGATTATCTCATTATTTCTTATTATTTTCATATTTTCAGATCCCAATAAATGCACTTAAGTTAATTAATGTAATTTGTGAAACAAGAAAAAAACATTCTTCATATTCTAAAAAAACACTTTCCTTCATCTTAATATATTAATGAAGGATGAAGAATGCACTCATAGAAGGTACATGTAGTTATTAACTTTGAACTTGTATTTGTCATGACTAATCACTCATAAAACCTACTGATATAACAATAAATTAATTCAGGAAGTTTTGCACCTGGAACAAAAACACCAAATTTGCTTCTCACTCCCATTTAAGATAATGTAATCAGCAGCACAGCAGCATGAAAAAGACAGCCTGTGCTGTGCAGGGGGAGCAATTTATTAGCAGCCAAATGTCTTAACTCAGAATCAGTGTTCACTAATTCATTAATAGCGTTAGGCTCC
The DNA here is from genome assembly GCA_013397955.1 of Grantiella picta. NCBI lineage: Eukaryota > Metazoa > Chordata > Aves > Passeriformes > Meliphagidae > Grantiella > Grantiella picta. Next base: position 808,872 of record VZRM01001859.1, on the reverse strand, counting down.
CAACAGAGCAACTCCTTTAGGAGTGTCTTGCTTTGTAGGAAGTACTCCTGGGATAAGTCTGAAACAGAACTTTTTCTGTACAACAGTATTTTCTGGCCATCTATCATAGTCTTTCTCCTTTTGCCTTTGTTTTTTGGTCGCTAATTAAACTTCTGGGTTTCTACTTCTAAAAAAAGTGTGGTTTTCTTTCTTTTAATCTTTAAGAACACAAAAACTATCAAGCCTTGCAGCTATGAGATTTATTTTGCACCTAAAAATAGTTGCACAGTTTGGTGAATGCTAATGGTTTGTGTAATCTCATTTTAACATTTTATTTGCAAAGAAATCTTCCCTGTGAGAAATAACTCTGAGCCACTTTACTGAGCTGGTTAAAGGGAAATAAAAATAACAAATGGTGAAAGCTGCTGTGTTTTAAGCATAGGTTAATTTCAAACCCTAATAAGAACATCTAAGATGCATACATTATTGTTTCTTATTTAATCAGTTTTGCAGACATATTAGCTAATTTTAAGTGGAGCTTAAGCACCTTGTCTCCAAACTCAGTTTAACCTCTGTCTAGAGATGAATGCAAAGTGATTTCCCCCCTCAGGTTAACAGTTCATGTGGCAGGGTTTCTTTATACCTTTCTATTTAGTTTAATCTATTTAGGGTCATAGCTCCTGACCTTTACTTTGAATTCTGAGCTCAGATGGAGTCCAAACATTGAGACTGATCTCTCTTGCAGCTACCATGCCTCACCTGATACTACAAGCAGAAAACAAAGCAAGTAAAGAGACAGTCTAAAAGTTTATACACTGTGTATCACCCTACCTGCTTTTCCAGAGAAGGTACTTAAGCATTCTCTTCTTTTATTCATGACTGTTCTTTGGGCATGAATGTCCATGGCAAATGGTGACAGCAGTAGGAGATAGTGAAAGGGGTGGAACAGACAAGGATGTGAAAATGAAGACTATTTCTTTGGAAAGTCTAGGGGAAAAAGTCAGCCAAACACCTAAATGCTCTGGCGTCATAATGCCATATTCCAGAAAATTGGAAATAAAACACTATTGTCTTGAAAGAGAAACTATTAAAACACATGCTAGCATCCACAGTAAAAGAAAAAGAATCAAAATGAAGCAAGCAATACCCCTCTCATTTTATGTCTAGGCAAACACCTAAGTGTTACAGAAAGAAACACATACTCTGAAATAGTTTTTTACATCCCAACACTTCTTGAAGCCAAGCTCATTGTGCAGGGAGTCTGAGGCTGGACTTGAAATGTAGTTGAAACTGAGAAAGCGTTTTCTTTGGTAGGAGGCTTTGACTATTTGCCAGTCACTCAGCAGAAATTAGCAACCCAGAAAGAGGTACTTGGTCTCAGATTGTAGAGTCCTCCATGACTGGCAGCACATTTCCTCATCTGTGTGTACACATTTTTTCAAAAGGCTTCACTGTTTCCTTAGGGATTTTTCTTTCCAGAGGGAAATTTTCATCTGTCACATGCCTTTTTCATTCATTGTTGATTTCTGCTTCTGCAAATTACATGCAAACCATGGCAAAGGTATCCATTAGAAATGTGAAAAATCATGCAGAGCTATTAAAGGATTTTAGAAACATCCATGGTATATAGTGATATTTTGTAGAACTGCACCTTCTTTTCACTAAACTGACCCCTGTACAGTTTGCTAAGTCACAGACTAGCGGTGTGACACAGGAAAATACCTTGTGCACTTCCAGCTTTTGGGGCATCACTGTTAAAATGCCTGGAAGTGTCTATCTCTAGGTGAAAGATCCTAAGAAGCAGATAAAGGCCCCTAATGGAGGCACTCACATTGTAGAGTTTTCACAAGAAGCCTTTCAGAGAATGGAGCCATTTGTAACCAAGCCCCAGGAAACAAATGTGCACATGCTGGATGTGAACTTAAAGCTGCCCCAGAGCTTTCTCAAGATGCTGGAGCATGAACCTAACTGAGCAAGGGCTATTCTTTGAGAAGTTACTGGGGATGATTCATTTTTATGCCTTTTATGCTGTAACACAGAAGCCTGAGTCCTCCTCCAACTGTCCTCTTCAATGTCCCAGTTCCTGGGGCAGATGTGCAAAGTTCTGCTCTATGGCTCAAGTTTTTGGTCACATGCAGCAGCATTTGTGCCCACCAGGGTTTTCAGTGAGAGTCCCTGGGGCTGCAGTGCCCTTTCTGATAGTATCATCTCTATCAGATGGTGGGAACAGCTGGGATCTGTCCAGGTCACCCCTGAATCACAGTGGAGCATGGATATGGATGTGTGCTAAGCATTAGAGATTGCATATTTGCCAGGAAAGACCATCAACAAAAGGGATAGTAACCTCAAATGGGAGATCTATGGACCACCCACCTAGGTTTCATTTCCTAAATTCTTCCCACAGCCTCTCTGTTACCAAAGCAGTCTCTCCCTACCTTTTTTCCCCCACTTTGCTGGACAAAACTTTAACAGAATATATTTGGTTGTGTCAGCTTGGAGCAGCTGGTTCTTTTATTTTAATATTTCTTCACTTATTTTAGGGTACTCAAAATTATGTGAGAATGTGGCTTCAGTGTTATAGGGATCTCTCTGCTCCTTTGGAGACACTCAGATATTTGCAGTAAATCTCAGAGCTGGGATGTCATCTCAAGGGTCCTCTCTGCTGAAGCACAGTGTGGACCCACAAGCTTTAATTCATGATTCTGAGGCTGCACAGTGTATAAAGGTGATTATTGTTCTTTCAATTCCATCATATCTGGCTAGAAAATTTCCCAGATCACTTGGCAAGTAATTTACATTACCTGCATTGCCTCTCCAGGTGTTTAGTATTATTACACAAAGAACTTTCCTGTTCAAGTACTTAATGCCTCATCCCTGACTGGAAGTGTTCAAGGCCAGGTTGGATAGGACTCTGAGAAACCTAATTTAGTAAGTGGCATCTCTGCCCATGGCAAGGGGGCTGGAACTTGATTATCTCTAAGGTCCCTTCCAACACAAACCATCTCTATGTTCCTATGATTATCCTGTACATGCAAAATGCAAAGGAAGAAAAAATATATTCCCTTGTTCTTTTTCATATTGACAAGAATAAAAAAACCTGAAAGGAATTTTTAATAAATCATCATATATTTTTGATATTAAAGCAGCAAATGTAAGAAGAAATGCAGTCCTTCCTACCCCGGAATTGGTCTGTCAACAAAGATCCAGAGCAATTAGATTACTAATTATTAAATTAATACTGCAACTGAAAGAAATATATGTAGCAAAAATTTAATTTGTATTATGTATATATTAAATTATATAAAATATTCAATATCTCAAAATATTAAATTAATTTAATCCATTTAATTTAATTATCTTTTACATAGTACTGGGAAAATTTTCTATAGCTCTGGCAGATATGAAACAAATGCATTTTAAAAATCTCTCAGTAGAAATTGCAAATATGAAAGACCAACCACTGAGTCTATTCACAGAAGTGTTATGAATAAATGTTATTGACATCAGTGAAGCAAGTCTGCATTTATGTTGAGCTACCTGAGATCAGAATTCAATTATGTGTTAATTAATTACTGATGGCTCTTGGTTGGTGCATATATTTTCAAAGTACATATCTTTTTTTTAACTTTGTCATGTTTACAAAATACTATGGAATATTACAGCAATAATTTGAAATGTTTAACCTTACCACGGTGACATTACTGAGTGGGTGATTACTATGGCTTTTACCATAAAGGATCTGTACAGGAAGGAATCTTGTATGAATGAACATATGTGAGTGAATTGCAGGGCTAGTTTTTGTTACCTTTTCTCTCAAGAGCTGTTCAAGAAGCAGTAAGCATCAGAAATATAGTCTGGATTGTGAGGGATTGTTTAAACAACAACAGGCCAGGAGCACTCCCAAGACAACGAATGGTGGACAGAGCATCTTTAACCTTCCAGCTAACCCATAAAAACAGTGGTGAAAGGAAGATTCATATAACATAATCTTTCTCTGATCCCCTGTGTGAAAATTTTGATCAACGCTAGGAAAAAGCTATCCCTAGGTCAGGTAGTAAATCTGTTGGATCTCCCCATGAAATCTGTAAGGCATCAATGGTTAATTCAGATTTTTGGGGATTTTTTCAGAAAATAAATTTTCTATTGTTTTATTTCTGTCTTAATAGTCATTCAGCTGAGGTCTTGGACAGACTAATTCTGCTGCTGAGGAAGAACCAAGTATTTCAAAATTACTGACTTCAAATATTTCAAAGTAATTGAATTCACCCAGTGAAAATCTTTTGGATTAGATGGAACTGTAAGAATAATAGACCACTTTTGGACTTCTTCCCCCTTCCTGCCAAGTATACTGATCTTTAACCTAACAAAATTCAAAGGTATTGGTTGTACTGTTCAGGCCAATGCATAAATCCTTTTGTTCAGTTTTTCCAGTTTTAAGTATTAAAAGTACACAAACAGATGATGTGAGGCTGATCTTAGCCTCTGGGCTTCCCAAAAAGCACAGCTGCAGAAACTATAATTCGTTCAGAAAAAAAAAAGAGTTCAGCATTCCTTTAATTGAGCTTTTAGAGCAAAAATCTAGTTTTGGACAAAGTAATGATACTTTTTCCCATATGACTGAGTTCACAATCAGACAGGCTACACGGAACCGGTTTCCTTTTGTACCAAATATGAAATTTGTATTTGGGCTCAAAGCAGTTTCAGACTACCTGAGCTCCCATTTGGTTTAGTTCCTGCTAATCACGGATAAGGCAGTAAATCTAAGTATTATTCACTTTTGTGAAAAAGTTCATGTAGTTAAATTTTCGTTTTGTGAAAGTAGGTTGGAGACACGAAGCACCTGCCTTCCCTTTATTTTTAACCAAGCCTTTCTCCTATTCTTAGGGAATAATTTTTACATTTTTTCTCAAGTACTTCTAAAGATGGCAGGGAAGTAAGTACAGGCTACAACACGTAGTGGTAGTTAGTATTCAGGCTTTTTATGCTTTTCTCTTCCACTAGGGAAGAAATTAATCATCGAGTCAGACATTTCTCTTGCATTCCTCTGTTACATCCTGGATGTAAATGTTATGTATAAAATCTCAATTCCTATAGACTATAGAGCCTTCAGACCAGCAGTACTTTATTTATATGGAGTACAATGCCTTATAAAGGCAAAAATGCTACATAAGTGTGAATTCTCTGGTTTTCATTTAGATGCACAGAAATACTCCTGTGTTTCTCGTGCTTCTTTGTGCACTTCTTTAGTGATTTCATTACTCTGCACAGAAACACTCCAGTCATCTGACACTCACTTCCTCAGCTGCACATTCAGATGACTGATAACTCACACTATATATCTGAATCCTAACCAATTTATCAGAAAAAATGTGCTTTGGGCAGTGACTCTTACTGTTTCAGCTGTCTATTCCACACAGAAGCTTAACAGCTTTTCCAGTTATCTTGACAGATGGGTAGATATCATAACCTTCAGATTTTTTTAAAGTTTCACCTTATCTCTTGTACAGAAAATATAGCTCTTCAATAGGAACTTTGAAAAGAGTTTTTAGAAAAAAAGAAAGACTTTAGATCACTTTTTCTCCGTGCGATACTACAGTGATAAAACTATTTTCATAGCATGACTTCTCCAATTGAAGAGCCCCTGTCTGAACACTTCCTAACTGCAGTCATTTTCTGGATGGCATCAGACCCATCCTAGGTCAAATATAATCAAATGCCAAACTCCATTAGGCAGAGGGCACCTGTAGAAAAGAAGACAGGGAAAATCTAAGTCACAATGAATTTTTTCTTGCAAATTGTGGATTAATATCCAACTGATTACTTGGGGGAAGTTCTTCAGGATTTGTTATAACTATGTACAAATAAACCTGGAATGAATGCGTTATTTAAATCATAAAAATACCTTTCTGTTTCCTGAAAATCATACAGCTTTCCATAACTAACAAAATGGTTAGTTTTGGTTTGGTAGCTGAAAAAGAAACCCCCTTCAGTACTGTCAAGCTTATTTCTGCTGCAAAATGTGAGAAAGAATGTCTACAATGTGTGTACAACATAACCATATATTCATACATGTTGGTTTTTTTGAGAGCTGGACCCAGAATGACATGGCCAGAGGTGGAAGGATGGCTAATTACATACATTCCATATGCCAACAAGACCAGTGTAAAGGCTTCAGCTGATATCTTCCCTGCCATCATATTCTGAATTTAAAATGGATGATTATTCCTCTGATGAGTTTAAAATAGACTTAAAGAAAACCAAACATTTTTAACAAGGAAAAACTAATTCCTAAGCAACTAAATGACAGTAAAATATAAATAATTGAATGAATAGTTGAATAAATGCAATGTGAATTGTTATCCCAATTTTTTTTCCAGTCTTGCTTATGTGACTACAGGCCAGGTTATGTTCTAGCTTTGAGATGATCTTAGAAGATTTGTTTCTTTTTCTCAGCTATCCATTCTCCACACTAAGAAAAATATAAAAAGCATCTTTAATTGAAGCCTGCTGCCTCAAGACAACAGCCTCCCACAAAAGCAATTTTAGTTAAAAGAAAGAGGCACAATTTCTGTCTTTTTCTCTATGACTTTACAGAGTCCCCTTGACAGAGTACTACATACTGTTGTTAACTCCAAGAATTTAAAAGCTTGGAAATGTGCCTATCTCCCCCTAGGGAAAATAGTCTTTGGGACACCCTCCACCCACCATGAAAGAAATTTCTTGGATGAAAGTGAAAAACAACCTGTTTATTTAACAAAACAAACCAACTGCCCTGCAAGGCACGGGGGAAAGACAGCTGATGGATTTTAGAGTTCTTTCCTTCTTTTGCTGGCTTAGCCCCTCCCAAGGTCCAGTAGCTGGAAGGAGTAGCTCCAGCAGTTCCCCGCAGGGTGTTGACTGTCTCCCCAGGGGTCGTCTGATGTGGGAGGAAAAAGCAAGCCGGACAGTCCAAGAAGGAAAGAAGTTAAGGATTGCTCTCGCAGTCCCAGGAGAAGCTTCTCATTATCTAACAAACCTAGCAGCTATCAGAAGCAAGCCACCTAGCTAACCGCAGCTGGAAGCAGGAAGGAATGTGTCTCCCCCTGCACTCCAAGGCACAGTAGCCTGGAGGAGTGTGTGTTTTTAAAACACAAACCGGGCCAGCAGAACTTCTCCCAGCTGCTGAACCTAGCTTAAAGTTACAGGAGTTATTCCTGGGTACAAAGCAGACGGTAGGGGATACAGGATTGTCATAAAATCACCCCGAGACACATGGGATTCACCAGCTCAAGCATATTTACTCCACAGTATATACTCTAATACTCTGAAGTACATGTTGCCTCAGATTGTATCCCATTTGTTTCAAAAGGATATCACAGAAAATAAAATCATAGTCAAATTGATCAAACTGATCATAGTCAAATTATATTAGCCTCCATATTTTACTGACAAATTCCATAATTGAGTGATCTTGGTGTCAAAATTGTACTCAGGACATTTAAGCATTTATCCTCGATGCATTTTATAAGACCAAATAATAATACCTGTATAACAAGGCAGCAAGCAAAAAATTATTATGATTCACATTTACTCTAGGTGCAGCCAAAATTCCTGTGTGGCAAAGTCTAAACTCTTGTCGGGTTTTTTTCACAGTCCCTATTTCTCTCAAATTGCAGTGACATTTCCTCAAATTATCTTCTTCACTTGTGATCTGTTATTGATTCATAGCCTTTTTTGTGTGTGACAAAATGGTAGCTGATGTTGTAGAGAGCAAAAGTTGGTTTACTAGAGCTGGGCAAAATTTGTATTCAACCAAGAGTCATTGGCTGACCAAAACTGTTGCCAAATTCTTGCTGAATAAGGGAAAAAAGGGAAGGAAAGTCATGAGTTAGAGCTAGTGAAAAAAAAAGGTGCACATTTTTAGTATCTCACTTTAATATTTTTCCAAAGAAAATTTTTCCATTTTTCTCTGATTTTGAATTTTTTTTTCTTTCAATATTGACCAGGTTCCATTACAAATCCATAAAAAACCTAATATGAAATAACATTTTGCATTTTGAAATGCATTGAGGTGATTTTTTTCTGAATTTTGCATTTCACTGGTGATACCAAAATTGTTTTGAGGACACTTCAGAGTGTCCTCAAAACTATTTCTTTCTTTTTATAATTTTGTGCAGTGAATGAAAGGACACTTACACAACTCTGACAGTTACAGGTTTACTTTTTCTGATTATTTCTTCATTTGTAGCAAGCAAATCTATTTATCTGTGTGACTTGTGAAAAAAAAATTATAGTTTCTGGATAAGAACTTTTGATTACAACAAAAAAGGTAAATGTTCATATAGTTTTACAGCACATTCTCTCTAAGACACTTATGGTTGCAGAAGTAACTGACCTTGACCATCTTCCAGGTGGTTCCTGGCAGTTTCTATAGGAGTTGGAGCTAACTCTTCTGTTTTTAAAAAACAGCTGTTTATGAAAGAGCATAAATGCTTCCTTAGTGTGATTATGATACTATTTTCAAGTTATGAAAGCCACTAAACTCCTGGTTTGTTATAGTGGCTTCTAAGGTATGGAACTGCTGACAGAGGAAATGCATTAATGATCGATGTGTGTGCACATTCGTGTTTGCTTTTTCTCCCTGAAGTTCCCATTGCTGACTGTTCAATAGTGACAAAGTCACAACGACACAGAGGTCTCCTGTTGTCATCAGCAGCATTGTGTCTGAGAAATAATGCAAGAGGAACAAGGAAGGATGCATATGAAACACAGCCCAGGTTTTGCTCTCCTTCCCCAGGCTTCCAAAACAATTTTTTAGTTCAGGGAAGTAATATATGGAAAATAAAAACTTGCAGTTGTTCGGACTGATATGAAACTAAATAAATCTTAGCAACAAAATGCTCATGGAGACAGTCATTTTCATTGTATAATAGAGGGGAAAAAATTGTTCAGAGAATACTATGTGAAATAAGCAATGGGAATTCACAACAAAAGTGTAAACATTGCTAAACTGCTATAGTCAGTGAAAAATTACTTTTTATTTTTTACTTAAGTCAAATGAAAGAACATATTCATCTGTATGGAAAAATTTTCAGTAAAAAAAAGAAAGCCAGAAGGTTTTTGTTAATGTAGAAAAACTGTGTACAACTTACACTTCATGTTGCCAGCTCCTGAGATTTTATCAAAAATCTTGTGATATTCAGTACTAGTCTATAATGTTTCTTGACCTTTAAACCAATCACAAAGTTTCTAAGGACTTATTTTTTGGGTTTGATCACCTGTGGCCAACAATACTAACATATCAGTTGTCCATAGCTTTAGAGCAGTACAGCCACTTTGCATTGCACAAAACTCTTCACAAACCTTCCATATGTTATTCTAAACTAAGACCCTAGAATCCACCATCTCACCCATTCATAGTTTACTCAATTCCACATCCTCTAAGAATCAAGATATCACCTGTTTTATTAATATAGAGAAGTAGATTGTCTTTTAGCTGTGTTGGCAGCCACTGATGTCTTTCAAATTTACTGTAGTCTTGCAAGGCATGGGGTGGTATTTAATGCAGAAGGAATGTTTTCAGCCCTCACTTGCCATTCAAATGAATGAATGTGAAACAGTGGGGTTTGAAGCCTTGGGATGAATGTCATTTGGCACGTTCTGCTTGATTTTTTATAAGCAGTAGACAATTTTCTCATGCACATTAGTGATTCAAAATTGCTGCCTATTTTGTGCAAATGCTTTATAGTCTTTCAATTGTACTGCAGCAGATCTTTCCTAATATATAAAATCTGAGCCACTCTAGCTATTTCAGACTGGACACAATGCTCACACATTTCTTTTGCTCCTCAGCTTTTGACCACAGCTTTTAGAACCCAAATGCACCTCTACAGAGGTGCCTTACACAAAACAAAAATTAGTTTTCTATTACATCTCATAAGATTCAATGCTCCTGCAAAACCTATGATCACTAATTTAATTCGCTAGAATATCCACAAATATTAAGCACAAGAGGAGGAGAAGCATGGTAAGTAAACTACTGTGAACATATAGGTTTCTTTCGTGGATGAGAATAGGGGTCCTGACTCAGCAGAACTACTGGAGGAAAGTTAAAGTGCTTGATTAAAGCCATGGAGGCCTGTAAAACATATTTAGCTGTTTAAAGAAAAATGTGGGATATTTTGAAGTTTTTACATACACAAAGGAATACCACGCACCAAAGAAAAACTAAAGGTATCATGGTAGAATTAGAGAATGAAGAATTATCATAAATTACTATACCATCACTGAACTGCAAGAGGTATTTTCTAATTGTTAAGATATTAACCTGTTGAGTGAAAAAATTAATCCCAGCTAGATTTAGCTAACTGCAAATTGCTATCCGGACTAAGATCATCATCTTATCCTCTGTGCAGTCAGCAGAGAGAACTCAGGCAACACATTCTCTGGAGAACACTGTATGTAGATGATCAGGAAGACAGTTTACACCAGTAGCTTCTCTTCCAGGCCCAACAGATGGTGAGATCAGACTGTGAACTTAGGAGAGATGGGTCAAAATGTCATGGACAATATTCTAATGTTATTGCTTAATAAATTTCTCTTGGGCAGTAAAATTTTGTGTGCTAGGATGCTTTGAAACAATCTGCAGAAGAAAATCTCCTAATGACCCCACACAAAAATCACCAAAAAGATTGAAGATGCATGAGAACTATGGTCAAGATGTTTTATAGTCTCAAACTGATCAGGACTTGCATATATAAAAAGACATTATGTGCATTAAATATGTTTCAAATATTGGGAATTTATCCTTCCTCGCACAATCTTAGTTCAAATACCCACCTATTTCCAAACAGAATAAATATGGCTTTGATGTCAGGCAAAACCTTTTTTTATCTTTGCTTCTAATGTGAAGAGATCCTCAAAAAGAAGCAGCTTGACCAGGTGAAGTGTGTATCAACTTGACTCACATGAATGAACAGTTCAAGTAATAACATAATGCACAACATTTCTTTTTACATCAAAAGAAAATAGATTTCAAAGATTATTTCCAAGAAAAATTGTGGGATCCAGAAAGCAGAGGGAGACCAAGAGTCAAGAAGACTGTGTTTCATTTTTGTTCCCATTTTTCTGCTTATCAGGTGATATAGGAAAAGTCACTGTATCCTGGTTTCACCTTGACCACTTAGATCATAAGCTCTTTGGGACAGGATTTGCTTTTCCTTGTGATTGTGTAATGCCTAACAAAATGCCTCTAGGTGTCTAGAGGAACATGAAGGTTAATAATAACTAAAGAAAGATCTATTCAGTGCATAAAACAGAAGTAGGCCACTGAGTATTGTTTAACTTCTAATTGCAAAAAGAAATATCAATGAATATTATATTAACCATGTGCATCTAACATAGGAAACTGAACTAAGTATTTTCCTAGTTTCCTCCAGAAGTAGAACTGAAATGACTGACATGGACATAGAGGTGAACATCTGTGCATAACATCCACTAGTGTCTTCTCTCTCTACTAAAACTGCCTCTCTTGATAGGAGGTATTTTTTAGCTTTCATTAATGCAGAAATTATTATCCTCACATTGAAAGGAATGGAACAGATCAGGGTTACCTGATTCATAGCCTAAGGCGACTGAAAAGGGTGATGAAGGGAAGAGATTTACCACCTGTGTGGCCACTGAACCACACAACAACAATGGACACAATAATAAGATTAGAAAGTGTAAAAGCCTTCTACACGGAGTGGTTCAACTGCTTGGCAGATCAGGACTGTTCCCTAAAGCATACTCACTAATGTGTTGTCCAGATAGGTTTTAAACATACCTCATAAATGTGTGTAGTGTGCACAAATTTTTCCTGTGTCGTAATATCCCTGCTGAGACTGGCCAAAGATCCAAACATCGTGCTTTAGTGTCTGTACCACCTAGGAAGAAATTTATGAAATGCTTTGGTCCTGCTGCTTTCCGGTTGTTTGGGCATCAGGGAAATAAAAAACTAAGTCAGTTGGATCCTGTAAGTCTTCTTTTCCTGTTGACTCTGGCACAAAAGTACATATTTTGGAGCTGGAAAATTGAGATGTTCTCCCTGCACACACAAGTGGGGTAAATTTCATAACAGAGGATCAGCCAATAAGGAAAAAAATATTCCTTTACTGAAAATATTGGATAAATTTTACAATGAGTGGGATGATATGGAATGGTCTCATCATTCTGTCATTCTGTGAATCCATGAAGGAGAATGCAAGAAAAGCAAGAATAGCCATGTTTACTTGGAGTCTATGGACAAGGACATGCATTTGATCATGTGGGCAAAATAAAAGTATATCTCTGAAATACACAAAATCTGAGCTTTTTCCTCTGACTAATACATTTCATTAGCCCTAATGTTCCTGCAGTTTGCCTGTTTTCAAATGCATCTGGAGAATAAATTTTAATTATAATATGATAAAATAAAATCTTAGATATACTACATAATAGAATACCACAGTTCTTAATTTGTGGAACACATACTACCCCAAAGCACTAGTCACCAGCACAGGTCTAGAAGTTGTCATTGCCAACAGTAATATTATTTACTGTTGCCAATTCTGGAGGTACTTAACAGTTACTATTAGGTAATACATGATATATATATACTATCAAAATGTCATTCTTATAAATTATAATTATTGCAATACTTAAAAGATGACAATCAGAAGGTACTAAAAGTGGGAAATGTTCAGTTAGAGGCTGGTGTCCAGAAAGGAAAAAGTCCAGGTGGGAGGAGCAATATTAAGCAGTATTGTTTTCCTTGTAAATAAAATGAAAATTGGAGTAATGCCTGATAAGTGTTTCTTTCCAGAACGAAGACACTGGATGGAAAAGTTTTTGTATTCATGCCCAAACAATACTGCTAGATTTCTACAAGCAGACAGGCTATCACCAGTGTTCTTGAGAGGAACCCTCTGAGGGAGGCTGCAAGTTGAATGTAACGCCACGATCCCCTCTTTATGTGTGGCTTACTCCAAGTTTGTAACCCTGGAGCAGCTCTCTGATGGTCGGCATTGTGTGGTTTATCAGCCTGGAGTAATTTTTATTCAAGAATTCAATGGAAGGAGCTGGAAAGAGCTGCTTCAACAGGAAAGTTGGCCTTCACTGCTTGGGGCTCTGCCAGGGACCTCATAGTTTCACCAATAGTTTCACCACTCATTCATCACTACAATGACATCTCTGTTCAACCACACATGAAACAATTAAGACACTTAATTTCTTTATTTTAAAAAAATAAAATTGTTTGACTTGCCTAGCTCAAGATACTAAGGTGAGCTAGTTTCCACTATTCATAGATTTTGTTTTAAAATATAAAATATGGAGACAAAAATACTGATGAATTAATGAAAATGGTTGTTGTATGCAAGTTCTGGATTTGGCTCTGGTTGTGTGTTTAAAAATACATCTCTTCAGTGGGTAGGAGACAAAAGGCTTAACTAACGAAGCAAGAAAAACATTAAGAAAAGCATGCTATTGGTTGAGCTGTCAACTATAGTTTACTGAAGAATCTTTCCTCATATGAAATGGATCAATATTTAAAGAAACAATGCACGAACTTGGCCACTTTTTTACAGCAAATTTCTGTAACATTGTGCGTGAAATAAAGAGAGATTCTGTGCTCTCAGCTCAGCTTAATTCTCCCATCATGTCACAACCAGCTCACAACAACGACTAATAGGAAAAAGTGAAAAAAAAAATAGATTTTCTCTTCTGGTAAACTTATGCCTGATATTCCTTCACCTTTAGGAATACTTATATGGTAGTGAGAGAGTCACAAAAGTTTAGTAGTGGAGTATATTATACTTTCAGTTATAATACTGATATACAATTTATTTCAAATATAGCTAAGCAAAGTTTGATCTAATCTATTACTGTTCAAGAAGCTACCTTAGACAAAGCACTAAATGATGGTGCCTTTTTTGTCTAGCATAATGTATCTGTGTCAGGTATCAATACAGGGTGAGGGGTGAAGGTCTTGAAAGCAGCCCTGCAGAGAAGGACTTGGGGGTGCTGGTGGATAACAGGCTGAATATGACCCAGCACTGGGCACTTGAAGCCCAGAAGGCCAAACACATCCTGGGCTGCATCTAAAGCAGTATGGGCAGCAGGGTGAGGGAGGTGATTCTGCCCCTCTGCTCTGCTCTGGTGAGATGCTGCCTGGAGTGTTGCATCCAGCTCTGGGGTCCCAGCACAGGAAGAGCATCAATCTGTTGGAGCAAATCCAGAGGAAGGACACCAAGATGATTAGAGGGATGGATGCCCTTTTCTATAAGAAAAGGCTGAAAGACTTGGGTTTGTTCAGCCTGGAAAAGAGAAGGGTTTGAGTGACCTAATTGAAGCCATCCAGTACCTGAAGGCAGCCTACAAGAAATGTGGAGAGAGAATGTTTACGAGAGCACATAGTGACAGGACAAGGTAAACGAATTCAAACTAAGAGTAGATTCAGATTAAATGTTTGGAAGAAATTCTTTATTGTGCGTGCGGTGAGACACTGGGACAGTTTTCCCAAAGAAGTTATGGATTCCACATCCCTGGAAGTGCTGAAGGCCAGGTTGCTTGGAGCTCTGAGCAAACTGGTCTAGTGAATGGTGCACCTGACCATGACTAGAGGGTTGAAATTGGATGATCTTTAAGGTCCCTTCCAAACCAAACTGTATTATGATTCTATGATTAAATGTCACTACACTCTTTAGAACAGGATCTAATTCCATTGTAAGTTCCCTAGAGCAAAAAAATCTGTGGACACACTCTGTGCCTAATCAAGTGAGTAAAAATAATTTTTTCATAAATATAGAAATATAGAAATAATGTTTAATAATAATAACAACAGCAACAACAACTTGCAGACTTGCAGATAAATCTGAAGAGGGCCAACAGTTAATCACTACTAGAAAGTTTGAAAACTGATGAAAAATTATGGAATATTTGTTTAGTTTGGCTCTTAGATCTTAAACAGTATCTCAGTTAATATCTCAATAAATTTGAGATTCAAATAAGCAGCTCTTTAGTGTAACATAGTAATGCATGCATAAGCTTACTTTATTAGCTGTCAACAATAAAATTTCAAGAGGAGGTAATGATCCTGTTAACACAAAACTCCTGTATGTTAATAAGGAAAAGCTTTGATGAGGTGGTGACCCTCTTCTCTCTCTTGAAATTATGTTATAAAGGCACTCCCCAAAAAGTTGAGAGAGAATGCTTGCTTCACTTCTCGAGGGATAGCAAAATAATTAGGAGACTTCCCCAAGCAAGCAAGAGTCTTCATTCGTGGAAATAAATAAGGCTAGTCATCTTGACTGGAACAGCTCTCTCAGTTTCTCACTTTGGAGTTCAGATGAAGTAACCAAAGCCTTCACCCAATAAATGCACAAGGCAAGTGACTGTCCTCAAAACAAATCTGTAGTAAATATCCAACAACAAACAGCAGGGCCATAGGCAAAATAAACAGGAGGCTCCAGCCATCTGGGCATGCTAATACTTCAGAAACTTCCTAATGGGCATGAAGTTATGAGTGGAATACAGACTGCAGCATGTCAGTAGTTCTTCCAAGGTCAGCATCCTTACAGACTGGCATTTACACAGCAATGTTTTCAATCACATCAGTGTCTGAAGAGCGTCTTAAATTTTCTCTTAATTGATATCAGTTCAGGGACAGTTAACTATGACTTTGGGAAAGCTCTGCTTTGTGGAAATATTTGCCTACATTTTTTCAGAAAGCTTTGCAAAATACACCCTTTTGTAACACAGAGCTGCTTTCAGATTGTTTGAATATGGAGAGATAATACTTTCTGCATGCACAGTGGGAAAGGTCCACTTTGGGACCCTAATTTAAAGAGCTAATATTAACAGAATAAAACACTCATGTATTTGCTTTCTTCAGTCCTTTTCCCTAGCTATGGTAGCACTGACTGGTCATGCTCAAAATCTTGAGGTTGAAAATTAAATTATTTTGCCTACATGTTTTTACTGTTGTTTCTATACTGTTCCAATCCAGCCCATAGTCTAACAACTTTCAGAGAAAATGGCACTGTTCTTTGCCATTTGCAAGGACCTCCTCTCCCTCTTAGCTATAAACTGGGCAAACCTTAAATGCTTCCCAGAGCTGCTGATAAGCACCCAATACCTCTGAATGGCTTGCATTTGCAAAGTTAGGAGGGAAGTCTTGTAAAAGTCCTTCCTGTAATTCCAGACAATTCCTGTTTAAGGTCAAGCCAGAAATTCTTCACAAATAATTTCTCTTGGGGTACAGAGGTATTTCCTTTTCAGGTTCTGGCTGGGACCCAAAGTGCAAAAGAATGAGGAAAAAAACTAATGATAATCATAAAGTTAACGAAAGGCCTCCCATCTCAAAAATGTTCCCACTAATACTTGCACTACAGTTTGGCAGACACTCGTTAAAATCTGGTATCAAACTGATCACAACCAAATGTGATATTTTAACATATTCCCCATCTCCACAGCATTATAGGTAAGGTGCCGTCTGACCTCCAGCTGCCTCTTTTTTATGCTGATACATGTTTTCTGTCTCTGCTGATAGAGCATTTTCTTAAAAAAATGAAAAATATTTTTTTACTTCATGTTTGCAAAAGATTGCACTGGCTGTGCAGAGTGAGTGCACATTACTTACTCACTAATGTGTGGGGCATCTTCATGCACTTTTCTCTTGGATCCAAACACCAGCACAAGCATCAGTAGGTAAAAAGGGATATTAAAGATCTGTACTGAAAGCAGACATATTTGTTCTCACTTTCTGACTACTTTCATTAACTTATTTTATAAACCTCTTGACATTATTTTAGCTTTTTCCAACGTGGCTGTGAATGTATGTACCTTCTTCATTTTATTTACCAGAAAACAATAATCAAAGGCAGATGGACCATCTGGATCAAATGTCAAGTTTCCTAACATGTGAACCCAAGAAATCCGAGCTCTGAACTATACTGTAACTGCAGTTCTGGTTTGGATTTCAGGTAAATAATTTAAAATAGGAAAACTGTGCCAACATAAATCAATTTCCTGTGTTATTTTTGTCTTTAATGTAACAGCAAGTGCCTCATTCCTGAGTGACATGATGAGACCACAACATAGCAAGGGCAGAATTACTCCCCAATAAGGCTCTGGCTTGGCTTCCTGATTCCTTTCAAAATGAACCTTGCCAAAAGGCTCACTTATGGTTAAACCAGAACCCATCAGAGACTTCATCACGGGTTAAGTATTGTGATTTTCAGGTCATCTGTTTCTAGTTAGAACAGGAGAGGAATGGAAAGTATGAATTCAGGGTAACAATCCCTGCCTCCACTTGTGTCACCAAAAATTTACTTTTATAGCCCCAAAGGTACATTAATTTAGGTTCAGTATTGTATTTCACTTCATCATACTTTGCTGTTTTGTATAGTCACATGCAGTAAAAATTCAAAAGCA
This sequence comes from Grantiella picta, assembly GCA_013397955.1. NCBI lineage: Eukaryota > Metazoa > Chordata > Aves > Passeriformes > Meliphagidae > Grantiella > Grantiella picta. The sequence continues at coordinate 791,463 of VZRM01001859.1, read as the reverse complement.
ACATCTACCCCATTAAAGGCCATTTTGTCAGGGCCCATTCTCTGGGTTTGGTTGTGTGGGGACTGACCCACATCCATGCTTTTAAAGTCTCCTACCTTCTGTGGCAGGACTACCCCCCCCCCCCTCCCCCTCCCCCCCCTCCCCGGGCCGGGGGGCA
>VZRM01001859.1:721452-791295 GCA_013397955.1 Grantiella picta | reverse complement strand
GGATTTGGTAAGAGCATTGGTTTCCTAATTGTATCCTTCTTTGCTAGCGATACTAATATTAATAGGTACCTTTTTCTTTTTAGCACTATATTGTTTTAATCTCCCTGTGTTGGGCAACATATATATATGTTTGTTTTAGCTATGAATAGCTTTTCATGTATTGTGTAGTAAAAATTGTCTAGTTCTTTGTTCCGTTCTCACCTGTGTCTAATAAACCATAATCTATGTTACATTTGACATAAATCGGCTGTCTTTATAAGGACTTGTGAGTGAGACTGAGTTTTGGGGTGCTGGTCACTCTGAATAGTTTTGGTCACTAGTTGTCATAGGCCTAGGCAACTGGTAAAAATCTATACACCCTCTGTTCCCACTCGTGACACCTTCCAAGACTGGGTGGCTGCATCCAGGTGATTTGTCAGGAATTGTTTATGCTTCCTAGAACATCCTTGGGAGAGCACCAGCTGGTTAAGGGCAAAATGGTGCTAGAAATTAGATAGTATAGAGGCTGTAACATGGCATTTTGAATTTATTAACACAGGTCTAGAAAGCCTTGCATCCAGCTGGCTCTTTTCCTTACTGAGAAGGAGGAAATTTCAAATGTAATACACTGTGAAGGTACATTACTTCTGTTAGTGTTGGTATTATTATTGTTAAAATACATGTGATATTCACTGGAAATGCATTCAGTAATTAAAACTTTCTTCTGTAAATGCAGTTATCTACCTCAATTAGTCTAAATTCCCTTCCTGAAGACTATGTGATTCTGTTCAGAGTGTTGAAATCCTTAAAAAAAGCTTTTCTGAACTTCCACCTCTGCTCCTGACTGGGAAATGAAAATGCAAAGAAATATATATTAATGGAAAAGTTGATTAAATAAAACAGATTCAGCTAAAATATTAGCTTAAATTTAAGCTGATTTGGCATTGCTTTAGATCAGCTCCTATGTTATCTGAAGGCTTTGCCAACAGTAATGTTGTCTGGTGAACTACTGGAGACTGTGATGTCCCCCCTATACGCTAAGAAAATAAAACAAGTTTATGTTCTGGATATTTCTAAATTACAATCAGGGTTGGAAAATTACTCTCATTTTATCATTTTAAGGGCTTCAGGAATACACTTTTGATAATGGCAAAGCATTTAAGAAAATAAAAAATGCATTCAGATTTTGCAGTCTTCCCATTAGACAGTTTATTTGGTTCAGTTTTTAGGAACAGTAGGAGAAGACTTTGTGCAAAAAGGCTGTGCATATTAAAATGTGTTCCACAAGGCTTAATATGGCTTGGTCCTAGACTACATGGTGGCGACAAGCTGTGCTATATCCCTGGGCTATTCCTTTGGAGCTCCACTGGTATGGCATATCACAGCTCTGGGATTTGCTTTTCCTAAATTAATTGGAAAGACCATGAGACTCTCACAGCTTGTAGAAGAGAAATCCAGAAATTACTGTGTGGCTGAGGGGGAAAGAGGAAGGAGGAATTAGTGAGATTGATCTCAGATTTCTTCATTAGGATGAATATACCCATACTATGAGAGCTCCCTACTTGTCTCTACATATTAATATGACAGCAGAGCATGTGGATCAATCCCACTTTGCATTTGGAATGAAGATATGCATACACACATGTATGCATTTGAGTGTGAGCACATGTAGAAATATATATGCATATGCATCTTTCTTTTCTTTCTTTGGCTCCTAAGTTTGTTTCTTCCCTTCACAGGTGCCATTTTGCACAGCAACATTATTTCCCTTTTTCCATTAGTGAAGAACTCATGTGTTTGCCATTAAGAGCAATTTACAGAAAGTTATTACAGGCGTAAGGATCGTTTCCCTTTTCTGATAGACCAGGCATATATGATATATTTTTAACCACTCAGACACTGCTAGGGAAAAAAAAAAAGCCATTATTCCAGCCTGTTGTTCTGGCATACATTCTTTTCAGTTAGTCTGCATATCATATTTCCCTAGTGTATGCAAATCACAGGGCAGAACCTTCCCTGCCACATGCAGAAGTGGAAGTGGATGGGGAATGCCCAGCAGCAATCATCCCACAGGTGCTCTCTACTCCTTCCATCCTTCTAGGATGATCAACCAATGTATTCTCATCTCACATTCTGCTGAAAAACTGCAAAACACTATAATCACCAGGACAAACCAGCATAGATACTGCTTTAAGCAGCCAGATAGTGGAGAGAAATGGAGCAGGAGAGACCTTAACCATGTTCATATTTCTGGATTTAATCCATAATTCCAGATTTCGACTTTATGTTTTCAGTGGTTTGGCTTTTTGTTTTATGAAAGGTCAGAATAACTTTGGGGGAAGCAAATATTAATAATAAGGTAAATATTTATTTTCCAGAAAAATTAAAATACATGCCTAATTAAAGATTTTTGTCAGCTCCCAGAATATGCTGAAGTTTGTAACTTCTGCTCCACCAGTTCCAATCACATGCTGGAGAACTTAAAAAAGCAACACTCCTACATAAAATTTCACAGTGAAGAAAAACACCGAGGTTTCCTTTAAAAAGCCTTTTCTGCCTTCATATCTCTGAGACATATTATTTGGAACCATTTATGCACATCCAAAGCTCAGAAAACTGCAAAACCATTAGCAGTAGCTAAATATTACTGCCAAGGAATGGCAAACAAAACATTGAAAATATGCCATCTTTGTGGGTCAGATTTCAAATGTCAAAACTGACTTCTTTAGCTACTATTGATTTATTTTCTACTACTTCAGAAAAATCTTAAAAGTGAACATTAGACAAAATTAATTTTATATATTCTTTGGATGCCATGTGACTATTTACTCAAGAAAAATAATTATAATGGTACATTGTTTTTTACAGTTTTGGAAGAAAAAATATAGAAGAAATGCAGGCATAATGCATAATAATTATAATACAGATAATGCAATATCTCCACTGCAACAGAAAGAAGAAGTGTGGTCATCAGGCAGAGTAAACCCTGGCATTACACTGGCTGATTTTGGGTTAGGTCTTCTGCTGACTGTTCCTCATATGAAGAAATGAATGTTTAGAATAGCAGCCTTCAAAATGGCACACTTCTTTCTGTCTCCCATCTGCTCACCTTGTTGGAAAGGCAAACAGTCAATTGGTCACTCATAGCCAAATATTTCTCACTGGAAAATACTTTTTGGTCAAGGCTCAATCTCCAATACCTTCACAGAATTTATCTCTACAGATTTCATTTCTTTTTTTTAATTGGTAGAAACCTCAGATTTTCGTAGCATTTCTATTCTTAACCTTTTTATTTGGAAACAAAATTATATTTAATGTGTAATACTACCTTATTCATAAGAGAAATATTTTAATAAATTAAGCAGTTTGCAACTACTGAAATAACCCAGTCAACACTCTTTTATCTAAGATAATTGTAATCAAAAATAATTGTAAAAAAGAAACAAATAATGGCTGTAACTATTCATGGTGATTCAGAGTGGAAATTTTGAACTCTTGGAAATCTGCCTCAGACAGGGATGGCTCTTTCTTCCCAACAGGACTTACAAGTGGCAATCCAGTCAGCACCTGAGTTACCTGCTGATCAGGTATATTGTTTCCTTACATTCAGGAATGTTTAATACAGAATAGAGAGCAAAATCTACACTCCTGCTGCCATGCCTTTGAAGTGCTTTATCCTGCAATTTACAAACTAAAGCCATTATTTACAAAAATTTGCAGGAGGGGAGCCATCTAATGTGTATAGAAATAAGAGGAAAAGGTTCCCTGCACTGTAGGAAAATAAACATGTATGTATGTTGTTTATCTTTCTCTTTGAGACAATGTAGCTGTAAATGCCTACCCAGAACAAACAATAATTGTGCTTTTGTGTGAGGCACTGTAGCCACCACTTTGCACAAGAATTAATATAACGTTTGTATATGGCCAGAACAACTGAGAGTAGATTCTGGCCACATGGTAAATACTGCTTTTTCTTCTAATATCTTTCTACTTTGTTCTCAATATTATTAGATATGTCAAGAAATGTGCCAAGTTGAAAGGCCAATTTACTCAGCTAATACATTCCTCTGGTCTGTGATCAGTTTAGTTTGAATGTGAACGCTTTGAACATTGCATTTAGGCTCCTTCTAATTACCAACAGACAAACTCCTACTTAATAGAGTTATTTATTCTCACAGTCTGCTCATCACCTGTCCAAGTTAGCAAGGAGCTGGGCTATGGGTAGGCTTCACATAGCCAGCTCACATATATAGTGAAGTTACTCTCAGGGTGCTCTGTGGAAATCTTACAATGTTATGGGGAAGGAAGTGGTGGTTTTTGACATCTCTTTTCACAGGGAACGGAGGTAGGAACTTTCCAGGTTTAGTAGAGATGTAAGCAAGGAGCATGGCTAAAACTTCTGCTTGTGTCCGTTTGAGTCCTTTCCTATAGGCAAGGAAATCTGGATATGACTAAATGCCCCTCAATTCAACCTGCAGGCTTCTTGCCTATGTTAATCTCACAGTGATGTTAAATCAAACAATTCTGATGATGGCTTCAAAGGGGAAAAAGAAAATTCTTCTTACTTTCATGTAGAAAGGAATTAAAACTAGGCTTTTTATCAGCAGTTGAGCAAAGTACTAATATACAAAGGGTTTCTCAGTTGCTTCAGGTTTATGTCAACAGACTGCCCAGCCAGGGGAAATTCTTGAGCAAATATGAATAGCCTGTGGTTCTCTGATATAAGTAATGCCTTGCTCTTTCTGCCTCACTAGATTTTGTGGGTTTTTTATGATGGTTTTTGGTAGATGTCTGTCATGTCAGTAATACATTTCCTGTATAAAATTGGTACAGCCATTAAATTATAAGCTCCAGAAGTATCTTAAAGTAGCTTCATCAAGGAGACAGGCAAACTATTTCCTTCAGAGGTAAAGATACAGGAGGTTGTTTTCCAATCACTAAAAGTTTACTATGTAGTTCCAGCAGATGAAGAAATCCAAATGCAGAGATTTTATTTTGGAAGAGCATTATGCTCCTACAAAGTAGTAATAGCATTAGTCATACTAGTGGTAATAATAGCAAAATAATAATAATAATAAATAAAATAATAATAATAGGAGTGGACTACAAGGTTTACAGTCACTGGTTGGCTTTCACTTCAGCTCTGTGACAACATTTACATGCCAATAATAAGAATAACTACAGAGAGCAATGTTACATAATGCAGAAAAATAAATCCACAAAAAAACCCAAAAGCTATTTCCTCTAATGGTGGCCTCAATGTTACGTGAAGTGTCTGAACCCAACATGGGCTTCATGCAAAGTCTCCATGTCAGTGGGACCCAAGTTTCCGTATCCCTGTCTGGGATGTCCCCTGTGTGCCTGCGCTCATAAATCACTTCAATCTCCACAGCACTGAGCAGCTAAGTATGAGGTACCACATAAACCCCTGGAGCTCAGCCAACCAGGTGTCCCCCTCTAATCTTGCCTTTGTGGTGTGACCCATGCAGAGCTCTGGGACTCATCCAAAGAAATAGAGCCATAAAACAGACCAGTCATAGAGGAAGGGTCCCCCAGAGAGATCTGCTGCTAACACAGAAACCCCTGGAGTTCTGAGTCTGGACTCAGTGTCATTCCTTTAACCTCAAGGACACACTGATGTATTTCCAGAAAACCATAAATAGCATCCATATGAATACTCCCCAAGGTTAATGTCTCCAAAAATGAACTGATAACACTCTGAGGCAAAACTTTCTTCCAAGAGGGCAGAAGGTGTGCATATGCAGCCACTGAATCTTTCTATTCATTTATTTTCTTTAGAAACTTCTTCTGAAGATTAGACTTTTTCAAAGAAACCTCGGAAAATGTCTCTATGTTCCCTCTGTGAATCTGATCTTTCAAGAAGACATGGTTGTTTAGTGATAGGTATTGATTTGTGTATTTTAAAACCATATCTACTTTCAGGGTTTCACCTCATGAATAAAATAAATTAAAAGTCTTTCATGCTAGTGTTAATATTATATTAAATAAGGAGTATCTTTTTGATTACAGTAGTACATTGCAAGGAAATAGATCTGTGTAACACAATAGCCTATTAGCTCAACTGATGAGTACTAACAGGCTTTCAATTTAAAAGAAGCAACCTCTTCTCTAATTATTAAAAACCAATTTGTTGTTGAACTGCTAATAGCCATGCTAGCCCAGACACATTGTACCTCTCTGAGAGTAAGAGATGGAAGAATAAATGGATGTTGTACCTCTGCTGACTTTCTTTGTAATTCCACTAAGGAGCAAAACGTTGTTTCCAAATTGATGCCTCTCCCTGTAAATTCCCTGGGAAATTTCAGGTGTTGTACATAAGGAAGAGAAAAAATGACAAAACCATACTGAAGAACAAGATTAAATCTTACCTGAAAGAAATAATTCATATATTTTAATTATTGTCATGGCATTTTTTATTTTAATTGCAGCTGCTTCTTATAGAAGTGCTGCTGTTACATCATGATTCAGCCTCCATTTATTTTCTGACAACCCAAGATGCATTTGTGTTGATGGCTTAATTGTTTCTCCCTGAGCAAATGTAAGAGGAGGAACCTCACAGGATGCCATGCCAGGTTATCTTAACTACAAGGATTACAACAGTTTGTGACTAGCAAACTTTTTTTAAGACACATATTAAAAACATATTTTCATAGAAGAATGAAAAGAATGAGCATGTTGGGGATAAAAATTAAAACTGAAGGGAAAAGCAATAGCAAAGGATATTTAAAACCAAATTGTTTCATGTTTAATCAGAAAAGGTAATTGTTTTGCCTTTTTTTCCCACAGATTTTTACTTTTCATGTTTTCCTTTTATTTCCTTATTCCTTATTTATTTCCTTATATCCTTTTATTTCGGCCGGCAAAGAGGAAAGAGAAGACATACTTTTTAAGAAAAGAAAATCAGTAGAACAACAATTGTCTTGTAAAGATCATTGAAATTCTAAAGGTTTTAAATGGAAATATTTTTCTCCACAGGTTAACTTTTTTTCCTACATAATGGTCTCAATTTTTGGGCTATCCAATGCCATTTAAAGGCAAAAAAACAATGAATACTGGTTATATATATGCAGTGGCCCATTGGGCTAGTCTGGCTATTTTGCCCAGTCTGGAAAATCAGAGATTCATAAAATATGAAGGTTTATTCATTAGCAGACATTTCAGGGGTTTTTAGCCATTTTTCCTCTGTTGTCTGTTGCTTTACATTCCTACTGCTTATATGTGGTGTAAGATACTAACCTATCTGTTAGATGACATCTTACAGCCTCATTTTGCACTGTAATATTTAACTGCAAAAGTCACTGGGCATAGAGAATAACAATTTTATTCAGAGTTTGCAGGGGGAGAAGAAATGGTATCTTGATATGTCACAACTGGTAGTTGTGCTGAGAAAGTGGAGTTGTGCTACTGACAGAGAATTAGGTCTAGGTCTCCAAGATGCTTTACCAGTGCATCTTCATTTGAAGCTATTTTGAAATTGGCTGCCTATAATGAGCTACTTCCCACATACAGATTTTCATTTGTTGTAAAGTGAGGAAAAACGATAATGGAGGCATTTTTTGTGCCTATTCTAATTAAAAATACTTGCAGCATTGTAGCACCACCTGCAGGAGGCCCTTTATTTTACTAGGGTAGTCAGTGTACCATGAGAAAGCTTCTGTGGCAACAGTATAACCCAAACATTGTAACCCAAAACATATGTAACAGTATAACCCAAAACATTAGAAATCCAACGATCTTATGGAGAAATAAAAAAAAAAAAACCAAAAACATGATAACACTGCTGCACATATGGCAAAACCATGAGGCATTTCAGAGAGACAATGGTTCGATCTTGATTTTTAATTTTTTTACCAAGTTGCTGCAAGAAATTGCTTTTTAAATTACTTTTTCAATTGATTGCTTAAATTATAGAGGGTAATACTGCAAATGTTCAAGCTGATGTAGATGGAAAGATTAGAGGTGTGTTTAATACCTGAGATGCACACACTCCAACAAACAATGGAGATCCTGGGGTCTGTGCTCTTCTGATATCCAAAGCCAGGGCGAATCTGCCCTACAAGGACAGGGGAAGATTTCCCATGCACAGGAAAGCTGCCCAAGCATTTGGGTCCACATGGCTGAGCACAGGTGACAATCTTGGGCTGCCCCATCGGGATACTCCTTTCTATACACAGTGGAAGCACACAGCACCCTGGGACCATTGGACCAGCAACCCTTCTCTTGTGCAGCTGTGATTTTTAACATCCATCACAGCAAATAAGAGGAACCTCCGGGACTGAGTGGGGGCCAGAAATGTAGCAGAAATTCATCTATGTGGGATTTTTTTTTTATTTTTAATTAAATACATGAGCATAAGCCTTATATATTTCAGAATTTGCACACCTGACCATATCAGCTTAAGCTTTCCATCCCACTCCTGAATGTCAAGGCTACTGTTGTAGGTAATTTAGTCACGGCAGCCTAGACACCATTAAGAGGGACAGACCCTGACTCAAGGCTGAGCTGTGGAAACAAACACTGCATTTCCATTGACTTTGCTGTCAGGACTGGATTGGCTGGGGGGAGGGCAGCCTCTATGACAGGATCAGGGATGTCTGTGACTTTCACCACCCACATCCTGAAGGCTCCAGTACAGAAAGAAGTGAAGTCCCGGAGGGAAGTACTGGAGCCTCGAGGGAAGCACTGCTTTCTGCCAGCTGCAATGGGTGCAGATGAGGGAAAACCCCACCGCACAGCTCCAAGGCCCTGTCACTTCTGCAGTTTTCTGCATAGCTCAGCTATAGAGCAGAGTGTCCAAGCCTCCCCAAACAGCCAACCACGGCATGTTAGACGAGATATCAGCAAGACCAGCAGACCATGGAAAATTAGTGGGGAAAAGGGAGGAACAAGGACCTGTGATTTGCAATAGTTGGTCATGCTGTGCACATTTCTAGGGCATTTCATGCATGTGTGAATGCAGATACAAAAGCACACATATGTAAGCAGCTTTGCTCCTCTGCATGCAAGCTTTTGTAAGCTGTAAAATCTTACTGCTGATTTTAAATTTTTTTCATTGTGCTCCCTCTCTTTACCCAGGACACAGGATATGTGCAGAAGACCAGGATCGGCAATGGAAGGAGCAAATGCAAATTTATATCAGCTAAGACAGAAAGACTCTGTGACACTCTGCTGTTTGGAGCAGAGGAAAAATGCTGAGGGTAGAGAAGGGACAAAGAGCCTGTCTTCTTTGCCCAGAAATCCTGCAACCCCAGCCCTGCTGGTGGTGGAGCCCCATACCCCAGCTGAGCAATGCCACTCCTTCCAGGGCTGAGGACCTGGAGAACGGTTTTGAGGAGACAAAAACAGTGCTGTCTGTATAAATGTTGTGAGAGCAGCTCCCCATGAGATTTTGCCTCCCCTCTGAGAATGTGACTAACAGCTGATGCTCTTTATGTGTTTGCTTTCTATTTTAGCTGACTTTAATTGTGTCATTCACAACAGCCTGTTTAGTAATGCCAGAAGATACATGGGCACACATGGCTGGCAAAGGGAGTTTGCTTTTTAAATAGGTACTTCATTTTGTGAGAAAGAGTACTAACAAAACAATCTCTGTTTCCTGGCAGCAAATCATGTGGGTGTTATTCTTCCAAAGTGTCTCAAAGAAAGGAAAATGGGGTTTAAAAGGTAGATTTGCCTGTGAAAGTGTGTCTTTCTTTATCACAATTTCCCTTGTTCCCTCTTTTTCATTCCTTTTGGCCTGGTTCACTCTCCTGCTCTCTCACTCTCTTACACTCTGTGCGCACATAAATGTGTGCACATATATACATATGTTTTGCCTTTCCTTGATTTTTTTCTTTGTCTTTGGCCAGAAAGTCAATCCTCAGTAAATTACTGTATAGTCCTGTCTCCTATCTGCTCGCCTGTTCCCTCCTTTAGGCAATTTGGTGCCAACTGGATTATATCAGAGCAGTTGCTTTCTCCACAAGAGCAGGAGAAGGTGCAGATTAAAATAAAGATCAGCCAACCCTGTAGCACAACAAATTAGCTCAGGCCATTAAGCATAATGGCCTTCCAGAGGCCAAAGGGGTCAGCTATTAGTTCAAAATAATGACCTCCAGCCCAGGCAGGAGGAAGTATATACACAGACTCCTGTCACTCTTCTGATTCAGTTTTCAAAAGATCTACCTCACTCCACATTTTGTACAGTTAAAATGTTTAACACGTTTAATGGGACCTGATGTGTTTGGTTTTTTTTTCCTTTCAGGCTGACATGGATTTTGAAGTTAACCATGTGGAGGCTGCTAAAAGATCCAGGCGCAGTGATTGCAATTAACAACATGAAAACACAGTTTGCTTAATTTTGAACCTACTTAAACATCAAAGGTTCAAAAGTGCAGTGCAAATGTTCCTGGATTAGATTATTTCAGAGAGGAAGGGAAAGTAGAAATAAATGAAGAAAGAATTTCCAAGACTATATGGTATAGACTGCATATCATATGAAATATGAGCTGGTTAAGGAAGACATTGAAAGCCTGGGACTGGGATTCAGGGGATGTAGATTAAATTCCCTGTCTCTGCTACAAACTTCCTGTGTGGCCTGGAGCAGACTGCATTACTGGCTCTGTGTTTTAGTTTTTGACATGTGCGTGGGGTGCAGCTAATGACTCCTTTCTCCTGCCCTTTGTCTCCTTTCTCTCCTTAGAGATGCCCTTTGGAGAATGGTCTGCAGATCTTCTCTTAATGAGTGCATATACAGAGATGAATACTCGATATAGGATTCACCTCTGCTTTGAATACTGCCAAAGAAGAACTAGAAAAACAATAATTGAAAGCAGTAGGTTAGCTTTCAGGAAATTCTTGGCTCTGTCACAAATTTCCTGTGTGACTTTCACCAAGTCATTTAATCTCTCTCTGATTCAGCTCCACATCTATGAAAGTACTGCTCAGTCATGTAGTGTGTGATACATCCATTCATGGTTGTAAAGCATATGAAAATTACAAAAGGAGGCCTAAAATATATCTAGGTAGGCTTTCTTTGATGAATAAAAGCTGGAAAGCTCAATGTCTGTCCATAACACAGGCAAGTCTTCTAGGGAGACTGTCTTGAAACTCCTAACATGTGCAGTGTTCAGCCCAACGAGGGAGACAAAGGAGTAGCTGCCCACAGATACACTGCACTGTATATGGTCTCCATATGTGTCAGTCTTGAATTTCAAGCCCAATTCTAATGTGAAACACACAAAAAAACCCCAAGCATATTTGTTTGTTGAAACTGGGGGGAAAAGAGGATTAGAGGGGAGGGAAAAACTTATGAACTCAACAAGTTTTGGGAACCCCAACTGTCAGGAAAGAAAAGTCACAAATCCTCGAACCCCATTGCTTTCTGTCATACCTTGCTCCAACATGGAGAAGTCTGTCTCAGTTTATGACTGTTTATGGTATGCGAGCTACATAGTGTTTGTGGAAGTATGAAAGCTGTTGCTGAGTATCATAAAAAGAATTAAATCACCAAACTGTTTTCACAGGAGGTTAAAAGGACTGACATAAATCTTCAAAGGGTGGGCGGAAACTCTGTCCTTAATCTGCCCTGTTGTGCTGAGGTACTGCAGGCAACGCATATGGTATATAGCGTTACCCAGTGCTAGGGGACTTTTATAAAGCCTATGGGCAAAAAGAAGCTGATAAGGACAAAACTGCATCATTAGGCTAACGCTGGAGTTTTCTGCTTTCATGAGAAGATATTGAATAATAAAGCCTTTTATTTAAAACTAATATTAGGTTTTTCTAGACTGTGTGAATGTAACTGTGAGCCCTTCGTTTCCTGTGGAGGTCTTGTGAGTCTGTGTGTTTAAGAAAAGGAAAAAGCTACGTAAGGGGAGGGTTGGTGTGTGCACAGATCTCTCTGCCTCTCAGTGATGCCAATTAAGCCTGCTCTCTGCTGGAGAGCTGAACTTCACCCAGTGAGCTTTCACCATCCATCACCTGCCAGCAGGACTGCAACAGCTGCTCAGCAGGGCCAGGAGTCTCAACTGCAAAACACCCCATAGCACTTCTAGGGGCATAGCTAGAGAGCTTCTGGGGGACTTTGTGGTTCCGATTCCTACTTGGGATAATATTTTTTTTCCTAAAGGCTATAGTAGGGCATTGCATAAAATTAGTTAATAGCTTATAAAATATAAACTAGATCTTTGGAAATGGTTTTAAGCAGTGTGAGTGTGAAAAACAGAAGTTCATTTATACACCAAGTAACTCATTAGGATACACAGTACATTATCGTTTCAAGTTTAACAACGAAAAAAGATGAAAGTATTCTTATTAGCTAACATTAATCAAATGTTGATAAGAGAAAAACTGAATTTAAAAAATCATTAAGAAAACATCACTCCCAGGCCAGCACCGATGCCAGTTTTTCTTGCCTGGATTGTGTTTTATATTGGAATTATAATATAAGCCTCTGAAAATAGGGTTTACAATGGAAACAGTGACAGACTCTTAACTGGAGAATGCTACATGTGCCTTTATAAACATACCAGGCATGATGGTCTTGAGCCAAAAAAGTGCTTCTTGAAAAATGTATTAAAAATTAATTTATTCCTTATGCACGTCTAAGTTAAAACTTCTCGGCATGGGATTTATCAATTCCCTCAAGGCTCATCTCTATCCATTGCAGACAACAAAAATGTACTCCATATAAGATAAACTGGATCAGCCCAGCCCTCCCTGAGATAAGTGGAATGCTTTGCCGATAGATAGTATAGTCTGCACACTGTGTATGTACAAAAGTGCACCTAGAAGACAACAACGAATCAGCTAACCTTGAGGTAACCTGGTTTTGCCTCCTTTTCTAGCTTTACCATGCAGCACAGATGTGCACAGAACATAAGATGGAAGTGTCATGGTGCAGACTTTAGGTGGGGGCACCGGCTGGTCACAGTCCTGCTGGCCCTCTGCCCAGGGAATCCAGCCCTGGGGCAGCAGGGAAGGACATCCATCACAAAGAGATGGTGTGTGCCTTCATGACTGCATGTGCTGTGCTCCCATTCTCTCTCCTCTCTTCCCATATTCCTCTCTCACCTCTGTGGGGACACAGGAAGACAAGAAGAAACTTCTTTCCCTAGCAGGCTCCCCCTCCACCAGCCAGGGAGCATTGGGATTTGGCCACAGTTGCCGCCACTTCTGCGACTGAAAGAGAGTGCAATTTGAAAACTGGATATGGTCTGCAAATGAAATCCGACATGCAAACAGCTAAGAATGTGGGTTATGTGTGATACCCAGCTCCACATCTGCACACAATTTGCACAATGGATTCCTGTCATTTTCCGGGGCTGAAACAAAACCCCAGTTCAGCAAGACCCACAACTTTCGAGGGCTGAAATTTTTAGCAGAGTCTTGCAGTCTGGTTTCCCCTCAGATGGAAACATTTCTCACTCTAACTCCCCAATTCTCTTCCAAATGCTGAACATGTTGTCAGCCCCAGCTGCACACAGCTGAAGATAAGCCTGGGGCAACATCAAGAAGAAGCTGCAACATTTCTTTAAGAGGTGAGTATTAACATATTTTCTGTTAGACACAGAAAATAAAATTAGAGGTGATATTCGACAAAGGCCTTCTGTGAAATGAGGAATAAATGTCATTAATGCCCCCTAATGGGCAAAGTGGTCTCCCACCTGCATTAATGTGTCATGCCTGTATTAGATTGTCATACATGATTGATAGTGAAATAAGACCACTTTCTAACAAAGAGGAAAAAGTCTCATGCTGTAAATTCATTTACAATGGATTCATTTGCAAAGAGATTGATCCAATCAAAGACTGAGAAATTGAGTTCAAATTGATTTTATTACACAAAGACTAGGATTATGTTATAGATATCTGTGATGTATACAGCTGGTAAAAACTAAACAAAGCAAATGAAAGAAAATCCTCCCTCGCCCTGAAAGGAGTATATACCCTTTACTTCTTACCAGTTAAATATGCAAGATAGTGCAATTCTTAACAGTGGTATCCCTTAAAGCAGTTTTCTCCACGTGATGTTTACTAAACAGTGACATCTATTGGGGATTAGTATTTCGAGAAACTGGAAAATAGGAGTCTGTTCAAACTTGACTGATGAAACCATTTGAAATCACCTGTTATAGGACACAATTCTGAATTAGAAGAGAGATGGATGAGATGAACTTATACATCTGTTCCATCTCTAGGGCTAGACCATGTAATTAGGAGACACACTGAGGCAGCTGTGGTGGGGAGGTATGGGGGTGTGAAATTTCTCTGCAGATTTAAACAAAATAGTGGCATTTTCCAGTGGGTGTTGTCCCTAGGTCTCCAGTGGAGTGTATGGGGCAGCAAAACTTTTCCAATCCTTCTGAAAAATGTAATATAGATATATGTTTTCCGCAATGGGACAGCTTCAAAAGCCAAGGGTCCAGGTGAGGGACCATGGCTCCTGTTGCTCCCCAGGAAATACTCTTCCCTTTGCCAGGGGGAGGTGAAATGTCCTGTTTTTCCAACTGCATAAAGTGGGCTCCTTCTTCTAGGACTGTCAGAATGAAGCTCTGATAAATCACACAACCATTAGTGTTCAGTTTTATCAGAAATGGAGTACATAACAGCAAAATCAGCATTGTTGTTCCATTGCTGTGAGAAAACTAGGCCCCTCTTCTCCAGCCCCCCTGGAGCCATTGCTGTCCTACACTGAGACAGCTCATCCTCAGCCTCTCCACAGAGGGAACCACTCCAACCCTGACCAGCCTGGGGGCTCCTCACTGAACACACACCAGCTTGTCCATGTTTTGTATTCAGGCGGCTCCAAAACCAGACACTGTGTCAGGCCATGGTCTCATGAGTGCTGAGTGGAGGGGTTAACCCAATCCATAGATGCACAGATGACCAGGTCTGGTATCTGCTGGCTCCTCAACAACAGCTTGTGATTCCCCAGGGCACCAGTGACTCCTGCAGAGCTGCTCCGCAGCCCAGTCACCCCCAGCCTCCACCCTTGCAGGGTTTTTCCTCAGAGGTCCAGGAGTTTGCATTGATCCTTCTTGAATTTCACAAGATTGCTGTTGGCTCACCCCTCCAGCCCGACTGGGCCCTGAGGTGGAGAGCTGTGTTGTTGTTGCTCCTGAAATGATTTTACTAATCTTGTACATGCCTTGGAATCCCTTCAGCACATTTCTGAAGGCAGCTCCAGAGCCAGATGAATTTCTGAAGCAAAGCTGGCAAGCAGTGACTGAGAGGCAAGCCAGGCCATTTCCCACAGAAGTTCAGTGGCTGCGCTTTTGATTTATATTGTTATTTTTTAAATGGCACAGTTTAAAATTAAAAAAATAAACACCAAGTTAAACTATGTAGCCTAACACATGCTTAGAAGAAAAGTGAAACGAATGCTGAGAACCTGCATACTTAATTTCTGTAGCATGGACTCAACTTCAGGTTGAACTGGAGTTCTTCAAAAGAAAATACAAATACATTGCAATGAAATTTTTCTAATGAAAATATATTGGTTTTCTGTAATGACATCCAGAATTGAATTTCTAGTCTGAACCAGAAGGAGCAGCACCTCTGAATAGTCTCTGCCTAGGGCCCACTTTTAAGGGAGCAGAGACTGAGACCCATAATCCTGTTGTGATCAGCTCCAAACAAGGAATTCCTACCACCCAGTGGGTCTCTAAGAGATTGCTCTGCTCCATTTCCAAAACAGTTTTTGGAAGACTTTGATTTTATTTCAACAGAGAACAAAAATAAGTTTCCAAACCTCAACATTTTTTGTTAAACAGAATTTTCCCAGCCAAAACTACCATATATCATTGCTGCTACAAATCCCCCAAGAGCTTCCAGAATAATCAGAAAGGAGTGTTGCGTCCAGAAAAATCCCAAATCAAAACCAAAGGGTAGAAAGAAGAGATAAAGCATGTCGGGAGGTCACTGGTTGTGTGGCCACCCCATACTGGCAGAGTAATACAGGGAAGGAGATTGTTATCATCGTGTAAGTGCCCACAGCAGTAATCCAGCTTGGACTGCTAAGGGAAAAGCAGCTCTGAGTTGTGCAACCTCCCACACACTGTTCCCCACACAGGCACTGCTCTCTGTGCTCACAGCCATCTGTCTCCACATCCCCTTTTGCCTGCCTTGGCAGCTGCCTCCTTCTCCACGTTTCCCCACCACAAACAGCATAATTTCCCTCCTTGAGCATCCCTGTAGCAGGAGCTGCCTCTGCCAATACAATCCTTCTGATGGCTTGCAGGGAGGAGCAAGGAACAGGTTAGCAGGGGAGAGGGATGCGCTCCTATGGGAAGGAGAGGGTGTGGATATGAGCATGCACAGCCCGGCCCTGCTCATCTGGGAAGAGAGAAGAGACTCAGGGTCTGTCATGAAGCAGAGCGGGAACGGGCTCATTCCCTGCGCATCTCTCCTTCTTTCATCTCGCAGGGATGACCAGGAGCATTGCACTGCCTGTTGTTGAACTACACTCTGCCTGGCATTAAAGGCATTTTGTAGACAGAAGTCAGCTAGATCCTTTCTCCAAGTAAAGTATCCTCAATCCATGCCTTTTTGGGTGTCACTGACAGGGTGATGGTGGGAGCAGGAGCTCTGGGTCTACACAGACACTCACAAGTGTGGGTGTTTGGCTGTCACAGCATCGCTCCTTCCCTGCTTTGCAGCAGCTTGAGCATAGCTCCTAGCTCAGGTTCATGAACTTTGGTGTTGATCCTGAGGCTGCTGAGCTGGGCTCCAATCAACATGTGGTGTTTAGTCCATTTTGCCTTAATTATCCATCTTCAAGATGGGGAAAACACATATATTTCTCTGTTTTTCAGGATAAACACAGTACAAGATTGTGAAGGTCTGGATGGGGACCAGAAGCAGGAATAATAAAAGTTTCTATTTTCCTATTAAAATGGGTGGAGTTTTTATGGGAAGGGAGACAAACCCTTTGCTTTCTGCAGCAGAATAATAGTTTCAACCTGAAAAAAATAAATAAATAAAAGAGGCCTCTTGGTAGGAAACTGTACTTTTTTGTAAAGGGGCTCAGACACCACAATAAGGCATAGTAATTTTGCATTTTTCCTTAGAATCGCCTTTCACAAAAAAAAAGGGATAAGTTCTTGGTTGAATGTTCAGCATCAAGCAGCAAATAGTGAAGTTGAGGTTTCTCATGTCCTGATGACAGTGAGAAAACACTATCTCAGTGGAAAAAGAAAGCACTGTTTACTAAAAGAACAGTTTCACAGCTAGTTGATCTTCCTGCTCATATGTGAACAACAGCTTTTCTGGCTCTGCAACCCTTCTCCGTGTGCCTCTTCCCTCAGACCTCTCTCTGCTCTGTGTTGAAGCTCTTCCTCCAGTCAGATGTCCAGGAACACACAGGTCAGGGACATGGTATGTACTTCCTCAGCCTCTTGTCTCTGAGATAAAAATGAAAAGAACAAAAACACTAACCAATCCAGAGCTGCTCTGTATTTATAGCAATCATAATTAACATCCTCTTGAGCTGACCTGGAAGCTCCTGGGGTTTCTTTGCCTCTTAAAGGACAGCTTAGGGATGTAAGCAGCACCGGGAAGAGATCCCTGTGGGATTTTTAACTACTCCTGCATGGGTCTGGGTCTTCCTCTTCATCTCAACATCCCCAAATATAAAAGGGAGACAACCAGCAAAGCGGAGGTGTGAAGAAGGTACACATCTCATCTGCTCCCCACTACAGCTCTGCCTGGCACAAGTTCTGCCGACATTAGAGAACCAGGCTTTCTCAGGATTTTCTCAGCAGGTTTCCACAGACCCCAAGTGCTTGGCCCAGCATGTGATAAAGTTGCCAGCTATGCGAACACACACTCTACATGGTGTTTTAATAATTTGCAAAAATTAAGGATTAATGCAAAATCTCCTGATTTGGCTCACAGAAACAGTTTTACCCCAGGAAACAAAGTGGGTGTTTCTCCACAAAGGTCTGTGAAGGAAACTGTACTCAGTCGCCCAAGCTGTGATTACAAGCATTCAGCCAGAAGTTACTTGTGACTCTTTTTGCTCTGTAGCAGAAAAATTAAGGCTGTTTAGTTTAGTTGTATATTCCTCTGCTCAGTAAGACTTTAGGTTCCCTCCTAACCCTTTTCCCCATACATCTCTGGGTTTACTTTCTCTTCCAACAGCTTGGGCATCATGAAGCACTCTTGAAGGTTGAATATGAAGGACCAGAACTCCCTACACTTTACACCCCCTGTCTCAGAGGGTAATTGCTAATTTTATTTTTCTTTAATTTGAAAAGCATTCTTTTAATTGTATCATTACTTTTGTTTGTATGATATTTGAAACCTCCCATTATTAATGTTGTCCAACACGTCAGTATAACAGTGCTTCTATTTGCTTGTTTCTCTGCCAAATTTTCATGTTCTCACGCAAAGAGCTTTCTTCTGGCTGATTATGTTTCCGAGTGGGGTTTTTTTTCAAAATCAGTTTAAATCCTGTTTCTTGGAACAAAGTTGAGAATAAGGTTTGCTATTTCCCATATTAAAACGTTATCTTCTGACACCTCCATAGTATGCAATGCCTTTCTGTCTCCTAGCAGGGGCTGGAAAATATCTGGCATTGTCGAGGTAGTATTAATACAATGTTTCATATTGAAACAAAACAGTATGCCAGTTAAAGGAAAGTTTTGCCAGTTAAAAGCAAATTATCTATTATAGGCCAAATTTCAGAGAAAAAAAAATTATTAAGGATAAGGATTAAGGATATCCATGAAAAAATAACATTTTTTTCAATTGTAAGCCTTATTGATAATGTTTACAGTAGATTACTTATTCGTGCTATTTTAAGTACTTTAAAAACTTATTTTCCAAATCACCTTTTACACCTTACTGAGTAGCTTCTTTAGCATTTTAAAATTCACAAACTTATGCACACACAAACGAAAAAAAGAGATGTAAGTACAGCATTGATTAACAGTAAACTCATAAATTAAAATTTATGGGTTGGAGTAGCACAAATAATTATTACAATCAACATGAAGAAATTTTTAATATAATTTATAAAATAGGAGCAATTGCAGTGTGTGTTGTTTCCTGTATTGAAAGCAACTATTATTTGCCACTTCTACCACACTGCCATTTGAATGAGACATTAAAAATAGTGCCTCTCATTTTCCAGGCTCTGAAGCCACCCAGCTGTGAGGGAGGGCAAAGAAAAGAAGTGTTCACAATCAAAATGTGCCAAATCCTGATACCAATCTTAGCAGTGTAAGTCTGGAGTAAATCTACTTGCTCTCTTTATGGGTACTCTGGAACAGTATAAAGCAATGTGGTTTGGTCCATTGTGCGATAACAAGACACAGAAGAAAATAAGGTTAAAAAATGAAATGGAAAGAAGGTAGACTGCACTGCAGTGATCACCGGTTGGGCTGGTAGGGCAGAAAGAAGTATTGGCCTTTTGAGCCTTGCTGGTGGTGCAGGTTTCATTTGAACAAAATGAACAAAGTATAGTCCGCTCTAATTAGGTTTGACTGTTCCTACATTCAATCACATCAACTCCACAGATCACACCTTGCAGTCTGTTTTACAGCAGAAGTACCGGGATGGTCAGATGCCTGCAGTGTCTGCAGCCCCTTGCCACTGGCCAAGCAATACCACGAGAGAAGCCAACCCCCATTAGCTCCATAAAAGACTATGCATTTTTCCACTTTTTTCACCTCACACTTTGGGTGCCTCCATGTCATGCCCTTGTGGCACACGAGCTGCTGATACTGCCGATGTGGTGCATAACAAGCTGACTGCCTACAGAAACATGGATTTATATCACATTGTTGGCTTTGGTTTTGTGTGTGTGTGTTGAGTCTCTTCTCTCATATGTTTGTGCAAAGGAGCTAATAAAATCAGAGGGGAGGTCCTGGGATGTTCATAGTGTACAGTATAATGGGTTTTTTCAGTATGAAACAGCTGTATAAGGATTATAAAAATGTGATTGGCCAAAAATATTTCAAATATTTGAAAGAGAACTTGGTGTCATTTTCCTTGTGAAAGTAACCAATTCCTTCTGTGTTGATGAATGTGATGTAGATAAAGTATTTTGGCAGCCGTACAGATTGAGGTGTTTCAGCTGTTGTTCATATAGACAGATCATTCTAGAGATGTACAGATGTGATGCACATTAAAATTGTAGCACTACAAGCTTTTGTAACATTCATAGATGTTTTAAGAGGTGAAGAGCAAAACCTTGATGTTCAGCTGGCATCATACTGTTTTCATCGGGGAAGGAATTGTATTCATTAAGTCTGGAGCAAGACCTCAGGACCAGTCCTGTGCTAAACACCACAGCTTCAGCCCAGGGGAGCCTGAGAAATTTGCAGAGCACTGCACAGATGCTGACATGCAGGAGAAGTGCGCTGTTAATAAAGTTACTGAACACTGATGGCCAGGGCCTCCATGTTGGACTCCTACTATTTCAGGATGCCCCAGGGGTCCTTCATGCCCTAGGTGCCAAAACACCCTGGAGGTATTGACTGAAACCAGGTTCCTCTGTGCCTCTCACACCTCTGCTGAGCTGAAGTGTATGATCTCCATGAGATGGGGCCATCCAGACCCGAGGATGCCTTTGCAGGAGCAGCAGAATGCGAAGTCTGGAGCACATCTACTGTGCCAGCTGCAGGGCAAGAGCCACTCTCTACTGTCTTGCTGACACTTCTCGTAAGGGATTGCAGAAATCCTGGCAGTAGATCTGACCCAACTGCTATGCAGGAAAATGGACTCACACACAGCAAACCACATGCATAGCACACTTCTCCTTGTGGAAATGAATACTCTGAGTCTGCCCATTCTGCTATCCATACACTGCAGAGCTGGATTTGTTAGATTCAATGTACATGAGCTGGAATACTCATCTGCTCATGGGCTGGAAGTCTGACACATCCAGAATATAAACAGGCTAACAGCACACATGCTCTGCATTGCACACAGCCATTTTCTGTCTAGTATTTCAGAGAAAAACTATAGGAGCCCTAAGCCACTTTATCATATAATTGGAGACAACCCAGCTGTGTTCACCTAGTACTCCCTTTGAGAGTCAGGGTTCACTAAGCCCTGTGTGTATCACTGTGTGCTTGTTATGTGTTAAGTTTTGCACCAGAACAAAAATAGAGTCCTTACATTAAAAAAAAAAAAAGAGAAGGAAAAAAAAAGTATAAACTCAAAGACAAAGAAAGGCAAGGCTTACCAGAAACCTAGAAATAATTGATTCATACTCTTGAATAAGTAAAAGCAGCCATCTGAGCATCCAGGCAAAGGAGGGATAATATTTGGAGCATCTTACACTAAGGCTTAAAATACAGAAGATGAAATTTATTTTGAGGGGAAAGGTAGGAATGTGAATCACAGGACAGTCACAGGACTGTATGATGAGAGGATCCCAGTAGGTGGATCTTACACCAACTCATATTTTTATTTTATTAAATAGAATCTTGAGTAACAAAATTCTACTCAAATTTTCATCACTAAAAAGAGATATTAACCTTCAGGATTTTGATACATATGTGAATCCACACAGCTGTGGATACCCTGCTGTCTTAGAGCTTTTTGTTACGCTGTAATTTTGTTACGCTGAGTTGGAAGGGGAAGGTTGCACTATGAAAATGACCCAGCTTATATATTGAAGATAGATTGTTTTGGTTTATTACATCAAAAAGACTGGAAAGAGAGAGAACTGAGTTCAGCATACACACCACCTTGTGCTGTAACACACACAATGCCATTTCCTAAGTTGGGATATGCATGGATATATGGATATGCATAATGCAAAGCTTGCTACTGCAAAATGTTCTACAATTTCACCTCTCATGGGTGAAAACACAAGCCCCAAGCTGAGGATGCCAATCATCCTTAAATATGCACTTTGAATCATGCAGAGCTGAGCCTGAAAATACTAATACTGCAAATTCCTCCAGGCATCACTTTAGAGATATGAAATGTCATATGTTCACTTTATTGTTTATAGATTATGCTGGTAATGGGACAATAAAACTCTGCCCCAAACACAAAGAAGAGCAGGTCTAGCCTATGTTTCATTTCAGGTGTTAAGAGTATACCAGAAAAGAGTGAATTCCAAGTTTCCATTCTGAAATGTCAAATGCCTTCTCAAATTGAAGAAAAACTTATGTAAGTATGTGAAGGCAAGCAAACAGATCTAGACACCTTTGGTTTGTAATGGCAGAAAAACAAAACATTTCATGTTGAAGACTGAATTTATCCCCCTTGAAGGAAGCAGGGAATTAAAAGAGCATCCCCTAAGCTGTGCAAATATATAAACAGCTCTTTAAAGATGCAAAACAGCAATTTTAAGATGCAAACATGCAGACATCAGTAATCTGCATATATCAATGTTTTGATAGTAAACGTATGCATTAGTTTTTACACCGGACCACAACCTGATATTTTTAGTTTGAATTTACACTAATTAGGGCAGACTTCTAATTCCCTAGACTAATTTCTCAATGCAGACAACTTCTGCTTAGGACACATAAATGTCTGTGTTGCCTCCAAAGGAAAACAGAAAGAAACATGTATTTTAATGAAAATTAGGAAGTTCATAAGGCTGAAGCTTCTAGGGCTTAGCAAGCAATTATATTTACTTTATAAATACTAGCTGTTGCATAGGCCTCCAGATATTTTGCCTGACAGTAGCACAGCAAGAATACCAGGTCAAATGCAATTAGACTGGAAGTAATGTTGGAGTAAAACTCAAATCTGTAATAGGATGAGAAGCTGACAGCAAAAGCCCATTTTCTCCCTCACCACTGAGGTCACAGATTGTACAACGGAACGCACTTACTGCACTCTGTCTCTCCATCACCACAGCCAAGCAAAAACAAACCAAAAATGTATTTCTTATTTAACATCCAGCTACAGCTCAGGTCTCAGCCTCTAGACTCCATTCAAAAACTAATGCTCACACAAAGCTGTAAGTCAAATGCAGAATGTTTTCATTTCTGTTTCTTTTTTTCATTCCCCCAAGACCAAAATTCCTTATGACATTTTGTGTGAACACAAAATACAGAAAAGGAAAATAAATACCTTATTATTTTAACATCTCTGTGTTGGTTGTAAGCAGCTGACACATTTTTAAATCAGTGGTTGCTCTCTTGAATCATTACTAAGACAGAACTAACATGTACCTTGAAAAATCCTTATTGAAACCCCCTGGAATAAAAACCTAGCTCTAATTACATGTATCCTCTGAAGGAAGGATTTCACAAGGCTTGAAAGGTGGGTTTTGCTTGCTATTTCTCAAGTAATCAACCAGGAAAATATTTGATATTTTGCTAAAATAACACCAGTGAATGAATACTTATTTGAAAGAGATATTAATTTCATTTTATAAATCCCTTATGCAGACTCTTTCATTCTGCATTTTTTAACATATTGTATGTCAGCAAAAAAAGCACCCCTACTGATTACTCTTCCAGGATTATTTCGGACAGGTACTAATATTTGGGATTTAATTGTTTACTTGGCATTTAGATAATTATGTCTCAATTTTTTTTTCTATACTGAGAAGTGCTGAACACTTGCAGATAGTACTGAAGGAACCTATAGTCCTTTCATGAATTTAAACAAAGCAAAAATGAAGGGTGAGACAAAATTGGCAGTTGTCAACAATGGTGGTGGTGTTTCACAAGGATATTTAAAGTGGCCGTTAGCTTTTGCAAGTAGGTTTCACACAGTGGATGAAAAACTAAGTAAACATGAAATCATTGTCACTTGTCCTTCATATCATGTGTGAAGGTCTCTGCATTTCTGCCCCAGCAGCTTTTATGCTCAGGTCTGTGATCCCAGTGGTGCTATTGGCTTTTACCAGTGGTACTGTGAAGGCTGCAGAAGCAGCGAGGTGTTACTCACTTAGAAAAGAGATGGATATTTGGGTCCAGAACCCACAGTCTAATCTCTAGTGTTTTTAAAAACATATTGCATTGTGCAGAGTATTCTCATGCGAAGGGGAAAGCAGACAGCTCAGCCAGAAAACACTTCCTAGACCTCAGCAGAAAAATGGATAGAGAACTTCTCCACAGCCACTGCAGAGGAGGCAAGAAAACCAGAAACAAGGCCACTGACATACTGCTTCCTTCAAAGCAATTACAAAGCCTTTACTCTCCCAAACCCAGGAACTGCTGTCCCCAGCAAAGGTACCAAATGGGACCAGTTGCCTGGTGGTTGCTGCGGTCGGGGGCAGACCCTCTGGGCTTCTTCCCAGAAAGGACACCAAGCTTTTGCCTCAGCATTCCTCTTCCTGGAGCCAAAGAAGACTAAACAATTCTACTCCACAACAGTGCACAGAAGTATTCAAACAGATGGGAAGATGAACTTACTTAGAATTTCACACAGGGCAAATCTGCACCGTAGACTCTGAAGAGGCACCACCAAGAAAGAGGGATCCAGATGTAAAGAACTGTGTTTTGGCATGGATTTGGGCAATGCCAAATATCCTGTGATCTCCAGCTGAAGCTCCATTCATCACAGGAGTTTTAGAAAAGTCTATCTCCTATGCAATTTTCTGGTGTCTAAAAGTGCACAAACTGATGCAATAGCCTTTCCCTCAGCTAGAGTTTTTACAGAGGATTTTATAAACTTTCCCCCTTCTGGTTTAGTTCCTCATACCATAAAATTGATGGGTCAGCCCTTTAGTTAACTTGGCTTAAAACTGGCTTGCAGATTCAGAAATAAATGGCAAGACAAACCTAGTGGAAGAGTGTTATTATATATATCTTCTTTCTAAGAGGAGTTGGGCTAAAGGTTAGGTGAGTCCAGTTCAGATTATGGAAGCTATTAGGAATTTATGGTGAAATGTTTGCTTAGCTTATGGTCTGACTTCAGGGTAGAGTTTGGGGGAAGTGGGAAGGTTGTAACTGATGAATTTAAAGTCATATTTCCACACCAAATAGATTTTGAATTGTTTTGAAGTTTAATCCTAACTCTAAAATTTTGGCATTTATTGAGAGGTCTTTTGGAGATATCTACAAAAAGTGTATCCTTTTGACTACAAATATGTGTGTAACTTCAAATCATGTGGTGCTTAAGATAGCTGAATATAAAACCAACTATTTTGCTATTTCCTGGTACAAAAAAAAAAAGATCCAAAAAAACCAAAACCCAATACTATTATTTAGAAAAACTGTATTATCCCAAACTGAGTTCTGTTAAATTAATGATTTCCCATGAAAACTCAAAACCCAAAGAGCTTTTCCATTGTCTTTGTGTCAAGAAATTCTCAAATTTATTCAGACTTTATGGGTGCAGATATTATGGGTGCAGATTTTATGGGGGCAGACTTTACAGGTGCTTGTGGAAATAAATGTATAATTTGAATACCACTTCCAAGTTTCGTGGAAAATGTTCTCAGCTAGAAACACTTGTGAAGACTAAGGTGTATCATTACATTGCACTGAAACTGCTGGCTCAGGATACCACCTCCACTAACATAGCTCCATCGAGACATTTGCACTGTGTTGGTGTAAAACAGGACCAACAACTAGATGAATCATTCTCAATGCTTTTACCTGTCTCATGCTGAATTGCTTTACTAATTGGTTCCTCTCTTTTCCGAGGCATTTTCTCAGAAATTTCTGAGGCATTTTCATTTTATTGTAATTCCTTTTCTATCTTACATGGCTTTTTTCTAGCCACCTGTAAGTGATTTGCTGCAGGATGACCTAAGGTTTTGTTCAAATTGAACAATTGCTTTGTTTGCAGTAGAGAATAGCAAATTAAATTAACCTGTGAGACAGAAGGAATATTAGGCATAAAGCTCACTCTGAAAGGTTAATGAGTCTTAGAAATCCTCTGAAGTTAATGAACAAGGCTATACCTGACCAATATGACCAATATAAAATTCATGCAGCAAATACTGCACTCCTAATATAATCCCTCTGGTTTCAGGGAGTCTCTTATTTTCACAATGTTCCATTAGACTTATACCATAATAAATACTACAAAACAAATGTAATCTAACAGACAGTTCAGTCACTTGTTATTGTTTGTGCTGCCTGTGGTGCCAGCTGAGGCCCCATCCTACACCTGAGCACTGCACTGCAGAGCTTGTTGTCCATTTCCTAAAACTTTCAAGAGCATGGAACACTGTCTATGCACAGACCCAAGAAGTGACAAAGCTGGCACCCTTTGGAGAAGAGAACACTGGGATGGGAGGATGTTACAGGCGAATGCCACTGCACCACTTTCTTTTTGTACTCCTTGCCAGGTGTCTTCCAGGAACACAGGACCTTTCATCAGTTTTACCAACCAACACATGCTCTCTCCGTTCCACAGATTTAAAGAAAAAATACTCACTTATTGATTTATTTTAGTGAAATAAAAGCAGCCAAATCTTCTCAGCTCATTTGAAAAAGTGGTTAATATCAATTAGCAATGGTGATAAGGGACTGGGGATACTCACAGCTAGGTCAATTCTAAGGAAAGGGGGCAAGAAGGGCACTGGATCCAAGATTGCCATTTATAATATACTGACCCAAACATTGGTCCCTTAAGGATAGCCCTTATGTCAAGTCTTATAACCCTGTGCCAGGACAAGTTTACATAACATTCTTCAAAGTTTCCTCACCAGTACATTTAGTCAGTGTCATTTTAAGGGATGTAGAGTGGAGGGGATTTCCATGTCTGTCTGGCAGTCTGACACCACCCAGCAAACACTCCCACGCTGCAGCTGAGGTATCACTTTTCATGCCTTTATGCCTCTCAGTGTCAGGTTGTTGTGGGGGGAAGGGGAATCAGCAGTCAGTGAGGTCAGCTTCTTATGGAGAGGTTATGGGTGTTATTTAGTCCCTAAAAGATAAAACAGAGAAGCACTTTCTCAATATTGAATGGCAAGAGAATCCATGAGGGACTAGGATCAGTAATACAGAGCAGAGGATAAAGAATATAAAATTAGGTTAGTGTGGAGTTAACCCATTAAGCTGTAATTTAAACTACCTAAATGGACAGATTCCTGTCCCCCATCTCTGTACCATCTTTTATTATCAGCTCAGAAATAAGATACACAAGCTGGTAGGCTCTGTTTTATTATCCTGAATAGGAATGAGGGGAAATGGAGTAAAATTATGAGTAACTGTTTCTTATCAGGTTATTTGTATTCTGCCCTTTGCAAAGCATGTTATAATGGAAGAGGGAACATTAAACCACCAGAGGCAGTTCATGGTTGACTGCAGATTACAGAGACTTGAAAAGAAAAACAAAATCAGTAAACTTACCTTTTTATTCATACAATATTGCAACAGTTGCAATGACTGGTGGGAAATTTTCCCTCTAAATATTATTACATGTAAACATTTTGAAAGCTCCTTGCATATTACAGTTATATTACATATAACTTGCAGAGCACAGTATTTCTGCAAGCTTTTTTTATACTTCAATAACTCAAATGTATCTTCTTTAAAAGATTTCTACTAACACAAGTCTAATTGTCAGCAACTAATATACATCCTATACAGACCCAAACAGCAACAAAAAATCAGAAACAATGCCTGCCCTCTGCAAATCACATATCTTAAAGGAAAACAACACTGCTTTCTCCTCACCACAATTCAGTTAGAGTATATTTGTACATGAATGAATCAAAACAGCAGTGTTACTTCATATGGTTTTGAATAACAGAGACATGAGAAAGCTGATTCCAGGTAAGTTAGAAATTGTATTCCTACATTTCTGCATTTGCTCAGGATGCCTGGGCAAAGCCAGTACTGCTATTGCAGTTGGAATCTTTCTTTTCCATCAAAGTAAAAGCACAACTTCCTTTTGTCAGACTGGCACTATTTCTGTTTTCTATTTCTTTTAATTTAAGGAAAAAAAAGATCTCATTAATAAATCTCTAGCTAGATTAAGGAATTTATTTGTGTCATCCCATTAAAACTTCCTAAGAGTTACAGTTAAGACTCTTCTTGCCGCTGTGCTAGGAACTAAGAATAAATTCCTGCTTACAGTTGCAGAAGGGGTGGAGATCAAAGCATATTTGAAACCAGGTGGAAACTGGGAGAAGCAAAGGGAGATAAAATCTGTTCCACAGCTTATAGCTCCTTTGCAAGGAGCTCTCCAGGTCTCACCACTTCAGGGAATTCCCTGGCAGCATACCTATGCAAATAACTCTGCTTCTTTCACCTCCCGAGACAGGTCACACGAAAAACCCTGCAGTTTCCCATTCGGATTAATCTTTCTTTTTTGTTACCATTCTCAGTTAGGGTTGCTGGATAGGGTAAACAGTTGTGTTCATACTTTGTTCATACTTTGTTCACACTTTGACATTTTTAGGATTTCCCGTCTCACATCTTTCAAATGGCTGTCTATGGCTGGTCAATGTAAAACTGTTTACCAATCAATGCTAAGAGCAGGCTCTGGTCATTCATTGTGTTGCCATTTAAAACGGAGGAAAAGATGAACTACTGACATTTTTGTAACAAATTACACCAAGATGGAAATTGGAGGAAAATTATTCAGGCCATGTTGTGGATGTGAGGGATTAAACCTAAGCCTAGGTTCTCCTGAACACCTGATTTGTTAAAGTAGGTAACTCAAAACTAAAAATCCTTTAACGAAGATAAAAGAAAATGTTGATTCATGCCATCAGTATGGACTAGAATATCAAAATACTTTCTGATAAGTATCAAAAATACTTTCAAGATAAGTAATTTCACACCCTTTCTTTTACTATTCTCTAGCTACCAGATACAATAAAGGAGAAATGAGCTCATGCAAACTATAAAATATGGACAAAGAAATTCTCTAGCAGGAAGTAAGAACCACAGCTTTACCTTTTGCAGCCAAAATGGAAAAACTTGTGGCTTGCTTTTTTTTTCCGGAAGAAATGGCAGATTTGTTATTTCTCTCTTTAAGGCATTTATGCAGACTATCTGAGTATTTTGACATCTTGCAAATATGTACAAATAGAAGTAGTTATAATGCCTTTAAAGTGATTATAACAACAACAATATTAATAATGATGATAAAAATGGTAGTAGTAATAGTAGTAATAATGATTTATAACTCCATCTGACTCATCTTAGCCTGTTAGTGAATCAGTTTTCAAAAACAACAAGGAAGATTTTACTTGGATTTACACATGCTGGCCCAAACTAGCTACTTCTTATCTAGTGGTTTCACCCAAGTTTCTGAATTTTTGAGCCTGACCAGGTTAGAGTGAAACGGGTAAGAAAAGTATCTGTGATTTATATTGTCTGGCTTTGCATTTTCAAAGATTGTCAGAAACAAATATTATATTTTCACTGTCTTCTGAATGATTTTTAATATTGCTTGCAGTCTTCCATTTTATTTCAAGTTGTACATGATTTGCTGTGTTTCTGAAGTATGCAAAGTGTAATAGAACCCAGTATCACAGAGTAAAGCAATAGTTAAATCATCTAATAATAAAAGAAATTTACTTCGAAGAGCTTAGTGTTGTCAGTTTATTTTTAGGTAATTCTCTTTTGGAAAAAGTGCAGCTGCTTGAGTTAACTGGCAAACTGCTGAGATTTTGGTAGTGTAATCCATCCAAGAATTATCTATGCTCGTTAAGATCTCCACTGCCAATGAAAACAGGATTATGCTTTGGACCCACAATCCAAAATAAAAATACCAAACTAGCTGCCAGTGTGTTTGGATCAGCAAATATTCCCTTGCAGCCCTTTCTTGCTTACCTCATCTCAGAGAACCAATTTTGGTTTCAGTTTGCACCAGGCAACATCTTGGCTGCTGTTCACAACAGTTTTCTGTTTCCTTAGAAAGGCTGTAATCTCCTGAGATACAGAGCAGTTTGTGATACTTTCTTTCCTGGATACAAGCATTGCAATGTGCAGAAATTTTTATCAGTGACCTATGGATTGATAACATATTAAAAATATAAACACTGTGGGAATTAAGCATGACCCTGTAGATGCATAAACATGCCTTTTTTATTCAAGTGTTTCTCTGTGGGCTTCAGGAGGATATTAATGTGAAAAGGTCAGTCATGCATGTAAGTGTCTGTAGCTGGGCCAGGGCTCCAGATAAAGATGTGCAGGGCTAGTAACAGGAATGGAGCCACACCAGTCTATACTGCAGTTATAACAAGGCAAATTTTGCCATTAATTTTAGACTGAAATGGATTACTATTCAACCCTAAATCAACTATATGAAGATATTCATTCAAATATTATTTCTTCTTACTGTATCCAAGGTGAGTTTAATCCTAAAAATCTCCTGGAACTTTGGATTCCCAAGCACATTCAAGAGACTCAGAGAAAATTTATGACTCTGTCTTTCCAGGGAACTTTAATATTTGTGCATTTGTTTTAAACATATTTGTTCAAAGTAAAGAATGACAGTAGAATGATTTTAAAGACAATTATTTTCCTGTGGCCAGCCTTTTAAAATAAACTATTAGCATAGTATCAGTATAAATAATCTCAGAATTATCTTAATTGAATCCAAATGGCTGTAGTTCAACAGATCAATATGATTAAATAACAAAATCATATAAAGGCTTGGGTTGGAAGGCGCCTTAAAAATCATCCAGTTCCGACCCCTCTGCCATGGACAGGGACATCTTCCACTGGGCTAGGTTTCTCAGAGTCCCATCCAGCCTTGCCTTGAACACTCCCAGGGATGGGGCATCCACAGCTTCTCTGGACTACATGTTCCAGTGCCTCATCACTCCCCATATTAAAGAATTTCTTCCTGAGGTCTAATCTAAACCTATTCTCTTTCAATTTGAAACCATTCCTCCCAGTCCTGTCACTACATGTTCTTGTAAAAGTTCCTTTCCATCTTTCTTGGCTCTCTTCATGTACTGGAAGGTAGCAAAGTCACCCAGAAGCCTTCTCTATTCCAGGCTGAACAAATCAAATTTTCTAAGCCTTTTCTCATAAGAGAAGTGTTCCATCCCTCTAAACATATTGGTGACCCTCTTTCAGACTTCTTCCAACAAGTCCATGTCCTTCCTGTGCTGGGGATCCCACAGCTGAACGCAGCACTCCAGGGGGGGTCTCAGGAGAGCAGAGCACAGGGGCAGAATCTCCTCCTTTGTCCTGCTGCCCACTCTGCTTTGGATAAGCTCAGANTGTAAAAGTTCCTTTCCATCTTTCTTGGCTCTCTTCATGTACTGGAAGGTAGCAAAGTCACCCAGAAGCCTTCTCTATTCCAGGCTGAACAAATCAAATTTTCTAAGCCTTTTCTCATAAGAGAAGTGTTCCATCCCTCTAAACATATTGGTGACCCTCTTTCAGACTTCTTCCAACAAGTCCATGTCCTTCCTGTGCTGGGGATCCCACAGCTGAACGCAGCACTCCAGGGGGGGTCTCAGGAGAGCAGAGCACAGGGGCAGAAGCTCCTCCTTTGTCCTGCTGCCCACTCTGCTTTGGATAAGCTCAGAATACAATTGGATTTCTGGGCTGCAGGTGCACATTGCCAAGTCATGTCCAGCCTCTCATCCACCAGCAGCCCCAAGTCCTTATCAGCAAGGCTGCTCTTGAGCTGTTCCTCCCGCAGCCTAACTTGAACTGACCTAAATATCATCAACAACAATGTACACTGCTCAATTTTTTTCTCTCTGTGCTTTATTTTCTTTTCCCATTATTCTCCAACAGCTTGGCTCTCATCTTCTTACAGAAATGCAATCAGATATTTAAAGTGATACTGTCAAAACACTAAAATTCTAACTTTTTTCAATATGTAATGAAAGTAAAGCAAAAGCCTATTAAAATCTGGAAGATATTACAGGGGGTTTTCTCTACACATGATGAAATACCATTTTTTTTTGCCAGCATTCTCCTTCTGCTAACAATGAAGAAGTCAGTAAGCATTCCAGGGAGTTTCTGGTCTAAAAATTCCATATAAAACTCCAAGTTAACATGCCATGTTCATTATGTACACATATTTGTGTTTGGCAACCTCTCCTTTCTCTCGGAGCAGGTAATGTGCTCTGTTGATCCTCCGTGCCCGGGATACAAAGCCTTATGTCCAGCAGGATATTTAGTAATACATGAAGCACATCATAAATACAGCTACATCATAAATACAGCTTTACTGCTTCCGGGGCTGGAACAGACCCAGGACTACAATGCCTACTTTCCCACAGAACTTTAAATAAAAGACTCTGCAGGATCCAAGTTTTATCTGTGAACAAGCTTAAGTTGACAATCCACAGTGTTAGAGAATAGCCTGAGTCATGTCAGCCCAGCACAGAAACAGGGTTCCTTGCGGTGGTATTCCTGTATCAACCACAACAGGCCCTGATGTACTTGTTTAATCCATTGTTTTGTATTGTACAACACAGCTAAGCCTTCCCTTGCCCAGGACCCTATCAAGATGCAGGAAACAGTATAAGCACTAGGTACACTTTGTACGATCATTTTCCAGACACAGCACAGGACTGATGAGGCATAGTTTTCCCTGCTGTTTAGCACAGCAGCCAAAAACTTAACCCAAAGTCTGATTAATCAGTGGGTAACTTTTTGTTGACTTTAAACTGAGGCCTAATAATATAAAGCCAAATAAATTCTTCTCTAACTTATACATGAGAGGTATGCACTCTAAGTCAAAGCAGATGTTTCTAGAGATTAATTGCCCTGATCAGTAAATTCCACAGTAAGTAGATACTATTTAATGACTGCAGAGGATGCTTTGGGAATCAACTCCTTCTGGATTAATTGGAGTGCTGTCTGAAAAGCAGTCTCATCAGTTTTGAGCTTGAATTTTATTGGCAATTGAATGTTTATCAATAGGAACAACTATTTGTATCATCTCTTTAGTACATATAACCTACAAATGAAGCAGATTAATATTAGTCAATTACAAAGTAATTTTAAAGTAAAATTGCAAGTAATGTGTCAGACCCTAAGATACCATCTCTAAGTTAACATGTGTTGAAAACATAATTACTTTATTTTGTCTTTCAGCATTAGCATCAATTTTTCTCTCTAGAGAGAACAACTCAAGTATCTTACTTACAAGGAGGAGAGTAAGAGAAGTCATGAATACTTTGAGGTCAATGAGAAGTCTTACTTTTTTTTTTAATGTCTTACCCTTAATTTGCTGTCACAAAGAAACGTACTTCATTAAAATATAAAAGTTCTGCACCTCATATTTGTTGCCTACTTTTGCAGATTTTTCAGGAATATGTGACAATGCAATTCAGAAGATTTCTAATGTGAATCATTAGGCAAAAGAAAGTCGTTAATTCAGTCAGATGTTCTGACTCTGGAGGCTCAGTTATCCTGAATTATGCACAAGCCTGAGCGACAGAGTAGCACAGCGTTCCCTTAGGTACTCAGAACACAGACTTACCCTTGGCTTCATCAGAAATCAGTCTGGGTCTGCTTGGCTCCCTTGGCACAATGCAGCGTTGTTAATGCTTGGTGAGCTCCTTGCTGGGGATGCCAACACCACCACCTTCTTACCAGGGCTGGCCCTAGCACAGGACCCTTCTGACACCCAGAGGAAGAGAGCAAGGGTAATAGCTCCGCCTGGAATTAGTCTGGGAGAAACTTTACTAGGTGTAAAACTTGTAAAGAAAAATATCCCTTCATCCCCTTGATTTGGTGCATGCTAGTTAGCACCCCCTGCAACTGAGACATGTCTGTGACCACAGAATAATAGCACAATATTTCCAAAGGTCACCAGTCCAGACTGGAACAGATCATCCTGACAGCAGTCCATGAGACACCACGCCTTAGCTAACACACCTATCTGAACCATTCCTGCTGTACAGATGTGGACCAGTAATCTGTGATCTCTACAATCCAAAACCAGACAAGTACAAGTTGATGGTACAACCCTAACAGAAAAATTGTTGATGTTGAGTAAGAATATCAGAAGAAGCATATGGCATTAGAAGCATATAGAATGAGAAGCAGAAGAAAAGAAAAAAATGGAACCCTTTCCAAGAAGATTCTCAGCATTGTCTCTGCATTTCAATACAAGTAGATAGAAGATAAAAGGCTCACACGTCCTTACATTTGTGTAGTCTATCTGTAGGCTATAAATCTTTTCAAAGCTAACTTTCTTCTATCCCAGGCATAAAACCATTCACTGATTTTGCTGGGTTTCTTTTTGTGAAGTTATGTGCTTCATGATAAGCATGCCCTAAAGCTCATATTTTTGAAGTTGAATTAAAACCAGTTCAGCAAATTAATATCCTGTTATATTATTATAAGGAGAAGTTGGACTGCTACAGACACGCAACATTTTATCCCTTTGTGCACATCAGTCCTGTTTCCTGCATGTAAACTTCCCAGGTATGTCTTGAGATCTGTTCTGTCAGCACCAGCAAAGCAAGGATTAAGGGTTTTATCTCAGTCTCCATGGCATCCTACATATTTTGAAGAAATTTTGTCATAGGAAGTGGAAACTGAGACTCACAAAGGTGATTTGTGTAAGATGTGATCTACTCTGCAACTGGGATACTCCTTTGGTTTTTGTAGATCTCTTTCCCATACACAGACGATTTGGCCTTGTAACTGACATCAGACTTCCTAGATTAATTTGGCTGCATACTTCCTTTGGTTCCTTATGTTTGAGGCACGCTCACCATTGTTGTACTGCAAAATAAAATTTCCTAAATGACATTAATCCTCAAAACATTTATGGTCAGCAAACAGCTGAATTGACTACTCCCAAATCATTCTGTACAGAGGCACACCCTGTTATACTTTAGATATTCTGTGAAATATCTAAATATATTTGAAGCCTGATCAACAGGAGATGATACAGTCCAGTTCATAAGACAGGTCATTATGCTACTTTTAAGGGTTTCTTTTTCAAGAAGTAAAAGGCTTATGAATTTTCTTATCATACTGGGATCACCTTTAGTGCAAACAAGGTTAAGATGAACAAAAAATAGATAGTGTATTTATCAAATGAAAAAAATACCACTGAAAATCTTTAGAAAGAGATAGAAGCATGTACCTATCTATTACTTAGAAAAGCTCCAGTCTTCTCTTCCCCTGCAATGTGCAGCTAACAAGATGATGAGGTGCTTCATGACCTTGTCAGTATCATTCTGTGCAAATGCTACAACCTTACCTTATCTCACAGAAGGCCAGATTTGCTGGCTTCTCTTCCTTTTTATGTCTCAAAATGTTTTTTAGGATGAGTTGAAATGCAAATCCATGTTCCTCTTCTACTTTTATAGGACTTCTTATAGATAACTTCCAATAAGAGTTTCAAAATTATGTTCCCAAACTATTTCTTGACTCCTTCTGCTCTGGAAATACTAATATTCTTTGGGCATGCTCAGACAAGGTCATCTTTTGCCCCAAAACTGAATGGAATGTGCTAATGACTGAGCCCTGAAAAGAGAATTACTTCATTATCATTCAAATGCCAAAGTGGAGCCTTTACCAAAAACTTCTATTTTTATACAAACGTATAATTTAATAATTTTATCTTAGGCAGTTATAGGACTAGAATTATCACAGGAAAATCATTATTTGGTTTCTTTAGTAGATATAATTGTTACTAATGGTTTCAGAATATTAATGGATTTTTGGGTTTACTAAGTCCTAGTCTTGTTATTGAATGTTAAGACACATTCAGTTTCTCTATATTTCAACAAGGAATCTCTGCATTTTCCTCCTATCCCGTCTCCTGGGTAACCTCTGTGTTCATAGCCTCTCTACAAATTAATATTTGTTGAGAGAAATATAGTTCTTTGCCTCCTAACTCTGTGAATTTCCATACAAACAACTTAAAAAAATGTCTTGCTTATTAGGGTATCCAATAATTTTAAATACCTTACATGGGGCATTCAGAGGGTACTTATATCTAGAAGAGAATATAATTGTTCACCTAACAGTGAGGAATGGTTAGGTAACATGAGGAATATATGCTTTAATGATAGCTGGAAAGAAATGGCAGCAACTGTACTTATGTAATATGTGTATAGACTTGCAGTAAAACATAGTGTTAAAGGAAATAGTTAAAATCAGCATCACCCAGTCAACCGGATGATGAAAACGCAGCTTCTGCCAACACAGGATCCAACAGACCTGTTGAAAAATAAGTCGAGTTCATAATGAAGTCACCAGATTATAATCTCAATTAAATTTTGGACAAGGTATTTAGGTGGATGTGTGGTGAGGTCATAGGAGGAAATGTAACACAGATTTTAAGAAAAAGCTGGGTTTCAAGTGACACAGTCAAGGCCATGCTGACATTGGAAATGGAATATGCAGGAGAATTAACATCAGCAGAATGTGAGGGGGAATGACTGGCTCTGGCCACCCTTTTTCTCTGTGTGAATACAAATTCAGCCTGACTGACCACCACACTGAACAAATAATGATGAAATTTCAATGCTCTACTTAGATTTTCCATCGATCTGCTTCTGTCAGGCACAACTATGTTGATAAAGAAGCATATTTGAAAAACTTTAAAACAAAAACTGCCAGTATGAGTTTTGGGTTTGTTTTTTTTTTTTTTTAACAAGTCTTTGATAGATTAAGGTGGAAATGGAATCTGAATAATATTACTTTTAAAAAAACATTAGCTCATTTCCAAGTTTCTCTTTCTCACATGTAAAATACCAAATGAACTTGAATAGTTGCCTCTTCAGCACAAAGAGTCCGCAGAAATTCTAGTATAATTCCTGTCCCTTGTCAGAGCAGTAATATTTTTCGAAATTTTAAAAAAATTTCCTTGTAATTGCAAATGTTTTGTCAGGAATGAAAATACTTCAGTTAATAGGTATAACAAAGTTTTGAAAGTCACCCTTTAAAAAAAATACAAGGTGCCATGAAGTGTCCCAGGGATTTTAAATCTCCTTAAGTAACAAAGTAAACAAAAATGTAATTAGCCCAAAACCTTTCAGAAAAACAGGTGATTTGTCAGGTCTGTTCATACAAGTGGGCCTGTGCAAGGCTGGCCCTTGGGACACAGACTTTCAAGCTGCCAAGCAATTAAGTGTTGTGTACTTCGGATTTCATTTGGTTTCAGGGAGAGGAAAATCCCATAGGAACACAGGAGACTCAGGACCCACCACTGGAAAAGGTGAACTGGCTACAAAGGAGTTGGTCATGGCTGGGAAGGAGTAAAAATAAGGATTTAATTCATACCAAGTGTTATCATCCGCTTTTCACTTTATTTTCCCAAGTCGAGGACTAAGCTTATTTCTGGAAGTAATTGTTGATAAAACACTAAGAAATGTGCTTAGAATCATAGAATCATAGACTTGTTAAGCTTGGAAAAGACCTCTAAGATACAGCCATGAACTGGCAGTACCATGTGCATCACTGAACCATGCTCCCAAGCATAGTGAAGATGCCACTAGGAAACATCGCTATTCTTGCTTGAAGTAGTGCTGCACAGGTATTTTCACATCACAAATCTCTTAACAGGAACCTCTGACATTCACCCGCATTCTGTTTCAGGCAGCTAGCAGACAAACATCTGTGTAGGAAGCTGAGGGGGGACATTTGAAAATGGGAAAAAAGCCCCACTCCTGAAATTCATAGAGAAAATTCTGTCTTAAGCTTGCAAGATGTCAGTCCCGAAGTGGCCCCATAGTCTCTACACCATTTCTCCAATGTTTTTTGCCTTCAGAGAGCAATAGTGTCAGGGAGAAAGGTAGCAGGAAAACCTAATGTGGTTGTAAGTCCTCCCTCCCAAGAAGCCCTTCCTCCTACATGCGTTTCAGTTTCAAAATTAAATGTTTGCATTCCACCACATTTTTGTTAACTCGTTAATTATTATTGTCATTGAGAATTAGTAAAATAAACCCTGTCTAGACAATTTCCCTTGATATGATCTTATAGTGCATTAAAGAAAAAAAGTCATTGCTTTACGTGGTGAATATTTTTCTTTCTAATAATTGACAGTTTACCTTTGGAAATTAATATTTTAGAAACAAGATTTGAGGGCATCTAGGGGTTGTAAAATCTAGTGGTGACACACTATAATGTTTAACAGCTTTGTGTACTCTGTCTTACATTTAAAGGCACCAAAGCATGTCATTGCAAGACCATAACGCACACTTTGTTATGTCTTATCTTTTAATTAGCTCACCTAGTCTGCCCACCTTTTTAAGTGTGGTGGCTAAGAATATATTCCCACAATTTCTCCAGGTTGCTTTTAAAATTCCCAAAGCAAGGTTCTTCCACTAGTTTCTTCATGAGGATTATTTTGTATTTTAGTATGACTCACCATTAAAATGGTTTCTTGACTAATTTTCTGTTTATTTAATATCAGTAAACTAAAGTGTTGCTTTTCTGCATGATTGCAAGTATTTCACATCTCCTTATCACTTCCATATCTCCTGTATAATTTATAAGTCTCTCTGGTTTTGGCAAATGCATACATATTTATACTGAAATTTAAAACTGAATGAAAAAATGTTCACTTTCTTTTTCATCTAGGACTTTATTTTAAATAAAAATTCTGGAAACTTTACACTACATGCATGTCCTGGTCTTATCAAAACTGCAATCTAAACGTCAGTATGGATCACATACCTTCTCTCACCCACAGCCTAACCCAAAGGGCACCTAAAGTTGGCAATTTTCAGTTACAGCAGACCTGAAGAGAAGCACGATTTCTTCTTCATGAGGCATTGGCCACCACCCAAACTTAAAAGCTACACAAAGACCTGTTGAAACTCACTTTGTTTGGATTGGCTTTGCTTTAAAGTATGGTGAGAAGACACATTTTGCACAGAGCTCAGTAACTGCAATACATGCCTAGAAATTGGGAGGAAGCTGGGATGCAAGATTTCTAGAGGCTAAAGGAATTTTAATAGACACCTCCTATCCCCCCCCGAGCTAACCTTTGATTCCTGGCTATATGGCAGTTTCTCCACTACTCAAGGATAGCTGTGCAGCTGAGCAAAAAGGTGTGCAAGGTTTAGGAACTTACAGAGAGAGGAAGGAGGAGATATATCCTGGATCCATAACCGAGTGGTAATTATATGCAGAATGGAGCAGAAGAGGAATCCTGGGTTCTGATTTCAAAGGCAGGGTTTCACCCAGCGTCTTTTTCACATACAACATATAACTGATTTCCAAAGTTGTATTGAAACTTAGTATTTCCCCTTTAGTGCATTACAGACAGCAGCTCTAGGTGTAAATCTGCATTCCTTATATTAGGAATAAGATTTCTGGTTTCTCTTCTGGACTATTTAAGTACTCTACCCCACCCTTGTTTCAGCGCAGACTACGATGAAGAGTAGAGGAATGCAGAATACAGTTCTGTTACAGGAAGTTTTTGTCTGAATAAATGACACTTATAACACCATTTGAGAGTCTTATGATTTTTTTGTCAGGTCAGTCAAAGAGCTGTGTGGTTTAAACAGAAAATAAAAACCCATGGTTACAAAAGCTGTTCAGTGAACAAAAATTATGAACTGCCTGGTACTTTCTTAACTTCCTTTTCACTTCATAATGTAGTGTCAGGAATTATAAACAGTTTTATCTCTTATTTAAGGGCAGTAGTTCATGCATTCACTAGTCAGTATTTTCCATTCATTATTTTCATTTAATGTACTGTCCTCTTGTGTCTCTTTTCCCTGCTTTAAGGTTTGCAGTACCTAAGGAATTCAGTGTTCAGGGAAGATCTGTACCTGGAGCCTACACAAGACTCCTTTACAGGCTGATACATGAGAAAACAAAACCGTCTGCTAAGTGCAAAACATTTCAGTTCTCCTTTTCAATGGGGTAGCAACCTTGCACGTTCCTCATATTTGGTACAAATAGTCATGGGGGAAAGTGAAGTGATACAAAATTCAAAAAGGAGCCCCAGTCTCACTGCACACTAACCTTTCTGTGTTGATAAAACCTCATGCAAAGTTTAAGGACAAAACACAGAGGTGCACTGAATTTCTTCCAGGTAGGGCAAGTGTATCCAGCATATTAACTAGACATTATAAAGTCAAGTGTTTACGGCAAAAAAGAGCAATTTTCTTGTTTGTGTTCAAAAATTCAATGAAAACTTATTTCATTCTTTAACAACTATATTTCAGATACAAACCTTTCATTATAGAAAATAGCATGGAAAAGTGTTTTGACTGAATAAATTTTCTGAGCATGTGAATTGAACTGAATCAATTTTTCTAATTTCAAGGCCATTCACTGTGAACACAGCTTAAGACTCCAAGGGAGCACTACAGCAACACATTCAGACTGATCTGCTTTGAAATTTGTTAAAGGCTGCTTCATTTCTTCAGCTATGTTTTCACAGGGTAAATTTAATTTCAAGTTTAACTGCTGAATTGATTAAATGTCTTATTGCATCATACCATAACTTTATTGTTATTCCAAAGTTCCTAAAAAGAATATAACAGCAACTATAAAAAAATCTACAATAATGGTGCCTAGTCCACTGACAGTACATCAATGCAGCCTTGAAAATTTGACAGGGAAAAGTATTCTTGTCTGTCTCAGACCTTTTTTCTTGTTATTTAATTTGGTTCTATTAGTTTCTCTGTTTTGAAAAGCAGTAAATATCCCTTCCAGTTTATAATGTTGGTTTTTGCTGTCATCTCTCCCTTTGATAATTTCTTTCTGTACTGAAAAATATTAGTCCATTTCTCTCTCCCCTTACAGAAGCCAACAGTCACCTTTCCCTGTACCTTTCCCCATTCCACTGCTGATTCTCTGTGCGAGCAAAGCTGCAGAGCCAACATTTTGGGGCACAGAGCATGAATCAATTTTTATGAAGATACAACACTATTTTCTGGTTTGGTTTGATTCATTTTTCCTTCCCTAGCTGTTTCCACCTTTCTGTAGCCTCTCTGGCTGGCACTGGGCATGGAGCTGGCATTGACACAAAGCTGCCGACAGTAACTCTTTATTCCTTCTTCCAACTGGAAAAAGCCAATCAAGTACACAAAACTCGGATGTTTTCTTCCCATTCACCTAACTCTGACTGTATCAATACTGATTTTCATCCCCCATTTTGTTTGCCAGGCACCTGATAATGAAAGCACCCTTCAACACTCTGTCAGCTTTACTTTAGTCCATCCTAAGTCTTCCTTTGAGAGAAGCCTGAAAGAAGTTTTATAACATTTT
Organism: Grantiella picta; assembly: GCA_013397955.1. Classification (NCBI taxonomy): domain Eukaryota; kingdom Metazoa; phylum Chordata; class Aves; order Passeriformes; family Meliphagidae; genus Grantiella; species Grantiella picta. The sequence continues at coordinate 750,310 of VZRM01001859.1, read as the reverse complement.
GGAAGGGAATAATTTGGCAACGAGTGCTATTCCAAAATGCTAACTCAAAAGTTAAGAGCAGCAATTTCTGATTGTAAAATGTTTGGATCACAACCCTTCATTCCAAGGCTAGTTGAGCCAGTCCTTTCCACTGAGCATTCTGAGCAGTTTCCACAAAACAGCCTTTCCAAACACAGACAGATTTTCACCTGGAACTTACTAACTAACTATTGTATTCAACATTCAGCTGCAAGAACTCCTATTGAACAATGGTATTTCCTCTGAAGTCTCATACCATCAATCATCATCCACATTGTTTTGATAAATTAGATTCGCTGCACCATGTTGCCCAGTTTTGCAGGGCATTTTCAAAAAATTACATAGATAAGATATTACAAATGTATATTTTTACTGCATCTCTCCTTCAGTGGAGAGACTGCACCACAATGGCACAATGCAAAATAGAAGGAAGGCTACAGCTGCATTTTTGCAGAATCCTGCAGCCTCTGATCATGCCGACTGTATCCACTCCTATTTACTCAATGTAAAGGCATTATAATATATTTATTTCATTCTTAAGTGTTTGTATGTAACTTCCATTCCTGGGAGCATTCTGTGTTGAGTATATCCAAGGCTCAATAAAAAGTACATATTGCATCCCCAAAATAAAGCCTATAAATTCTGCAATTTTATGCTTCCACAGCTGTTCAGTAAGGTATTGCAATATTACAACTACATTTTGCAGATGTTCACTGTGCCTGCATTTAAGTACCTCCAAGAGGACAACATATTATCTCTGTAAATCCGTTCCTATGCACTGAGTTATTTTCAAGTCCATAAAGTTTGGAAATACCTAGAGGTTGTCCCAATGTCAGCACTCTGCTTACACAGTGAAGTGTAACACATGGACTCTCGCAGAAGTAAATAAAATTGTCTCAGACTGTCACACAGCCGGGAAAAAATGTCACATTTCTTTCGGACACATCACTTTGGAACAGAACAGATCTCAGGAAGTAGTGCAACTGTGGGAAAAGTTATCTCTGGAGTTATCTAGCTCAGTAACCTTGTTGCTGCACATATTGAGACCAAACTCAATGTGACTCTCATTTCACTGGGACTCCTGCAGCAAGTGGTATACAGCAAGGCCAAGTAGAGATAGGGAACAATATAATTTTAACTTTATAATATGTAAATACAATTGTAACTTAATTTCTTACCGGCCCTCTGTGAACACACTGCAGAATGGTACTTTCAGTTATAAAGGGATAGAAATTTTAAAGCCCAGTCCCTTAAAGATGTCAGTGAATGATTTTCCATGAGGAAACGGCTTCATGCCTCAGTGGAGACAGTCTGCTTCACACAGACACTAACATTTCATTTAAGACAAAGTCTAACATTTCATTTAAGATGATGTCTCCTGTGGTTTGGGTTTCCAAAGAGGCTTTTCTTTGTGTTGGGTTACTGTGTTACCACCTATTTGAAATCAGGATTTAGCCCTTGTGCTTTTGTTAGCTTCCTATCACAGAGATTCACACACCCTGATGAATCCTAAACACAGCAGCAGCATTAATTACATATTTACAGGAGCAAAATACAGAAATAAATGACTTCTCAGAATACAGGACCATGTTGAAAGAACTGTCAGGCAGGGCATTCGATTTTGAATACTTCTGATCTGGCAAGGAGGAGATTACTGCTCTCCATATCCATATTTTATATTTTGACTGACTCCAGACTAACCTCAGGGAGAGCCCAGAATATCAGCTTGTCTGTGCCTGGGAGCTGACACTGGAATATGCAATCAGGAGAGCCTGCCCTCTGATTAAACCTCTCCTGACACCACCCCAGCTTTGGTGAAATTTAAACTGCCTCTTCCCTTTTTCTCTACCTTTGTGAGATGCACAGCAAGTCATTCTAGCCCGCCTGTTAATGATGGATGGCCCTGCTGGTTCTGCCCAGTGCTGTCTCCAGGGGACAGGGCAGAGATGGGCTGAGAGCAGAGCACAGGCACAGCCAGCAGGGACCCCGAGCCTGTATCGCTGACAGCAGCAGCCCACGTCCATTTCCTCACATCCCCAAGGTTTAAATATCATGATGCAGGGAAACAGCCTTTTAGCAGTTCATTGACCACGTTCATTGATGCTGCTTCTCTGAGCTGTTTGCACCAGAGCAGGGGAGGTGGTGTGAAAGGCAGGGAGATGTAGTGGAAGAGGAGAACCACCATGTTTTGACTGATGCTATCACCACAGGCTACTGTCCTGATAGGAAAATTAAATAAAGCCTCTGGAAAGCTGTAAGATCTCCGACTGCATTGAAATCCTTTGCTACCACGATTCACTTTGAAGTGCTGTGTCTCAAGGCATGTTTTCTCTGTTTTTGTAGAGGGCATGCTTCATCCCAAAAAATGGCATAAATGGTCTGTCCCCTCCATATATATAATGCACACAGAAGTTATGCCCATTCATTGTATTGCAGTGCACAGACATGTCAGAGACACAATGTTCAATCACAGAAGACTTCATTTCTGGTGTGAAGAGTTTTTCTGATTATGACAGAGAAGGTGTCTTGAAATGAGGATGTGCCTGAAGGGAGATATTATAAGCAAACATAGTGGGTGAAAGATAGAGAATATAACCTTAGTGTTCACTTCCACCCTTATAGTGAGTCAATAGAATATCTGAGACTATCATATTAATGTTATATAATAGGCAGTGTATTTTCTGCAGGGGTCATGCAAGACATGGGTCCTNCTATAGCAGCCCAAAGCACAAATTCATTTGTTAACAGGAGCTGCAAGAGAAGGCCCCATTTACCTTACCCATCTGTCTGTGAAGTCATTTTCCCTCCTCTTCTCATCCTAACACTGAATAGCTTGTCACAGCAACAGGGGCTCAGAAAAGAGCTCAACCAGTGCTCCTGTACCTTCCCCAGAGCTGTCCAGTAACAGCTGAAACCGTCAGGTAGAATCCAAAAACAAGAATATCACCTCACTGCCCTGAATCATATGGACAAGAGACTTGAATTCGAGGAATTTCAGCTTCTGAAACGTATACTGGAACTCCTTACCTACTCTACAGAAAAGAAAGAAATTGCCTTTTCCCTCCTCCTAGACAATAACAATGCTGTGTTTTAAAAATAGCTATAAGTGACATCATTAATATAGTGTAGCTGTGTTTTTGTTGTTTTGGTCAACTGTGTAAATAGTTGCCACCAAAAATATAGGGCTTTGGATTCTGACCTCATATATGAATTGTGTCTAAATGAGAAGACTTGTGGAGGGTCAGCTATGGAGTACCAGGCTCTAACTCATTAGGAGCAAGACATAAGATATTTGCCTTTAAATATTAGGTGGAGGGGTTTTGGTGGAGTCTGAGTTTCTGACATACAAATGTAAGTAAGTTGATGTGGTTTAAATTCTTGACTACTAAAGTCAGAGGTGAAACAGCAGTGTATTAGTAAATAAACAGTGCATTTGTCAATAAATGAAGGTGTTTGGAAGTGTTTCAGTGCAACAGTTTCAGCTAAAAGACTGAAACGTTATACAGAGGCATCTCAGATATTGTAAAAGCCAGTAAAACCACAGGCAGGTGAGTTTTGGTGGGAGAGAGCCTAAGGGAAACCAGGAGGAACAAGATCTTTGCCCCAGCAGCAAGTCCTTGGAGGAAACTTTTCTGGAGCTGGACACCCAAGGCACTGTGGTTCATGAATCAAGGTGCAAAAATGTTCTAGAAGAGAGCAGGCATAAGCTGACACCAAAATAAGCTATACAAATCACCAGGGTTTTTTTAAAATTTTATTTGTAATCAGAAAAAAAACCCTGATATTGAAACCAAGCATTTCCTTTGAATCTGTAATAATCTGCTCCAGGCCAGCTGAATGAATTAACACTTAACACCAACATAGTTCTTTAATAAAGAAAGCTTTCATTTCATATTGCTTCTGATCAATGTCTTTTCCCCTAAAAGGACAGCAATATAAATCCAACAAAGGCTGAGAGCTCACTGTGACATCAGTAGCTATTTTTATCACTACTCTCATCATGAAACCCTGCAAACCTTCGTTACTACTTAACTGAAACACTAACAACGTTTTAAAGTAAAGAAGGGACTCAGTGGTTCTGCGATGTAACTCCACCACAAAATGCAGAGACTTGTGTTTTATTTTGCTTCCAGACATGCAGTTGGTCACCACGCTGCAGCCCCAGGCATCAACATTCAAAACAACCTCAGGAAGAGCCTGTAAGGCTAAACTGAGTTTCATGCAGCTGATCTATCCAGGCCACCTGAACAGGACCCTGAATCTACACAGAGGTGCTGAGTGTGCTCTCCTTACTAGGACAGGTCTGTTGCAGATGTAAGTTCCCTTCTACTGACCGAGCTGCATGACTAGAAATAACCAATAAAGGGATGAAGTGAACCTTTGGGTGTGTTAACCTCTTGTGCTGCTGAACAAGTTTCTCCAGAGCTTGTTTGTCAGTATTGTGCTGGGAGACAAGGACTGCAATTGTTTACTTCCTCCTGTAGAGAGGGTGCAAGGGGGAAACTCATGGAAATATTACTTTCTCTGCATTCCCAGAGAGGTCAGTCGCAGCCCTACCTTGTAAATTACACGGTAAAACATTTCTGTGAAGCAAAGTACATTGATCTTGAAAGCTGGCATTTAAGCACAGCACCTTCATAGTTACATTAATTATTTAACTCATTTGTTCACCATGTAGAAACCAGCAAATTTTAGCTGAACCAGCTAAAGGAAATTTTCTTTTCACAGTCTTCTGGGAGGGAGCTTTGTATATGCAAATAAAACATACAATGTACTGTTAAGAATCCAGTCCTCAAATTTCTGTTGTATCCCACTTATTAGCCACAGATGTCCAGTAATGATCGTTCTTTGTTCACCAAATTGACTTTTTTCCCCCTGTGGGGAGAAGGATGAAGCAATTTGGCTAAAGAAATTCTCTACCTCCACTTCTTGTTTCCTTAATGAAAAAAATGAAATCTCTTGAAACATGGAGTAGGTTAATTGGAGCAACAACTGTCTTGTTCAGTTAATCAGCTCTGAATTCAGCAATAGGTATCCCAGCTGGCACTGGAAGTAATCACTGGAAGTGTAGGAGTGTGGATGTAAGCTAGCCAAAGCTCACAGAACAAAACCATGCCTGTGATGACTGAATAGACAGCATTATCCTGATGAAGGATTTCTTACAAAATTATTTCAGTGGAGCAAAATAGGATATGCAGAGCACAAAAAAGGAAAAGCAGAACAATACTAAAATGAAAAGGAGGAGATAATAAAAAAGGAACATTAAGACTTGAATCTACGGAGTCAATAGAATTCAGTTGAATAGCCCATTGTAACTATTTTGCTGTTAAAAAAAAAAGGCAAGCTCTGTTTGGGAAAAGGATTTTATTTTAGCCTGAAGTGACACTCTGAAGGGAAATTTTCTGATTAAGAATTCATCAGGACTGTGACAGTCACTACTAAAATAAGAAGAATCAATAACATAAACTCCTACTAAAAACACCTACTAGCACAAACAATCTAAATATATTCCCTTATTTAGACATGTTAACATTTGTAACATCTGGAGCTTGCTGCTACACCTCTAGACAGGGGTCTGCAACAGTGGCACATCAATCAGATCCTACCTCTCCCAGTCACACCACTTTTCCCCCTTATATTCAACCAGATGACAGAACTATCCCAAGCCAGTGAAAACCAGCACAGTAGTATCTTCTTATTATCTCTTTGCTAAGACATACCTCCTTTTTTATTTTTCCATCAACAGAGGGCCAGGTCTTGCTCTGGACTATACCAGGGGTTTTGCCAGTGTAATTTTAAAGGGATCAATTGAATAGCGGAAAGTTGAATATCAGTAGGGGTAGTCTTAGGGCATGGATAGGACTTCATGTCCTGGATCAGCATGGAAGAGGTTATGACTTTCTCATTTTCCTCTTGACAGCTTTTGATGGTGAACTTCACATAGAAGTATTTGGCTACATCAACAAAAGGACTCATGCTGTATTTAGGGTGCAGACCCTTGACATGTGCCTTTGACATGAACCTTCCCTAGATATCAAACCTTTCCCTTCCACAGTAGCCTGGAAGTTCCTCCGTCTTCACCCCAGTGGGGAGCTGAAGCCCAGCTTACTTCCAGCCCCCAGCCCAAACCACAAGCTCACATTGCTCCTCCCATTTAAAGCCCCCAGGCAATGATTGCTATAAGAGGAGGCTTGCCTGGCTGAGTTTCCATAAAACAGTGCCAGAGATCATGCTGGCAACCCACATTGTGTAGTAGTATCCATGCAGCACAGACGGCAGTACTTAATTTAGGTGCCACAAACACTGCCAGCAGCCTTAACGCTTAAATCCTTTTTGTGTAGGCAGTCCTGAGGTACAGTGGTGCAAGTCATCCTACAATTCCCAGTGACAGCTGAAATAGTGGTCTGGTTTGCTGATGATTAAAATTTAAGAGTAATTCTGGTTAAATGAATACAAATTTATACCACAATAGTAGCACAAAGCTAATCATATTATTTCTCCACAACCACAACAAAAATTCCGTCTTTTTAAAGAATGAATTTGCCTACCCCTTCTGCACTACTGTAGTACTTCATGGCAATTGCAATAACCAGTTTTCTGCTGGCAGGGAGTAAGCGCCTTTCTATCAAGGTCATGCAGAAGAAACCCAGCTAATACAGGAAAAAAGGAGCAAATTCTAAGAAGCACTTTGAATCAGTTGTTGGCGTGCAAAGACATAATAATGGTATTTATTATTAGGCTGTTAAATTGAAGTGTGTCATTTAAGTAGCATAAAATATCACTCTGGCTAAGAGAAATGTAATATCAGGGAATAAAGCAAAAGGAAAATCCTCTAAATCCTCAAGAACTAAAGCAAATCTGTTCATTTTAAGGCAATAAATTTGAACCAAATATCTAACTGCTCTGTTAGAGAGACACCAGTGGTAATTCTTTGGCCACACAAGGTGGAATATCTGTGATTAAGTCTACCAGTGCCAAGATCAAAAGAAACTGTCAGACATTTAATCACATCACAGACAATATCTGAAGGAAGCTCCTGTTTGCTGTCACAGTTTGCTGAGAGGATATGTCAGGCTGCTTGGGGAAGTGTCCAAAAGAGAAGTCATGCCTGTTACTGAACAGTGTCCCTGTTTACACGATGCCTCTGCTCAAGTGTGTGAGGGACAAAGCTGTCAGCAAAGAGAAATTCATAGTGGATGAAATCACACTTGCATTTGCCAGTTTTCTGAATGCAATCTTTGTGAAGAAATCAGATTTTAATAACACAGATGTTACAGGGGAAGGACATTCTAGTTACATCCTATTTACAGCAATGTGACAAAGATCAGAGTCTGTCTTGAAACATCTAAAACTGGAACTTGAATAATTTGGATACAAAGGATCAGAGGGTTTGAAAGGAAACAATAAACACTTTTAAGGAATACTTTGCTTTGGTCTTCACCATCATGCGCAATCAAATAATCCTCTCTTCTACTGAAATAGTCTTAGTAATGGGTATTTGTTCATTCCCTGAAGTTTGAAGAGTTTTTTGTTGTTTTACAGTAAATGTTCTTTGTGGGCTGAGGCCACTGATTTCACTTCTGCGAATTACTTGTCTAGGAATTACTTGTCCAGAGCCATCCTTAAAATTTTTCAAGCATCTTTTCTTACTAAGAAGACAGGGTAAAAATAAATGGTCCTATTGATCTCTGCAGAGAAAGAGCACCATGGTCCATATGTATTACATTAAAGAATAAAATCCTAAATACATACTGCTTTCCTGGACACAATCAAGCACAATATGATCCACATTCACATTGAAGAAAGTCATGGTTAAAGGAGAAGAAATTCCGACCTAAGCAGAATCATAACTGGAAACAATATGATTATAGAAAGGAAAGGATTGGAGAAACACAGCTGCTATCCTCTTGATCTGTTATATTATGTCTATACAGCATCAATCATCAGCAGTGTAACAAGGATATATTAAGTCGTACTTCATTGTTTAAACTATCTGTCTTCCAACATTAGAGGAACAGGAAGAAAAAGATTACCTATAGTTTTTAAAATACAAGCTCAAACCCTTTTTGAGCATTAGTTTAGTTAAAGACAAGTCATAAACTTCTGTAATAACAGAGGTTTGCTAATTAGCAACTGCAGCTCCTAAAACGCCAGCGCAGGATGCCTTTTTCTTGAATCAGTTACACTTGACACTTGTTTTTACAAAGAAAATAAAGATTTGTTGTGATATCCTAGCTCAGCCTGTGGTGAGTGATGTACTTGTGACACAGAACCTGGGGGTTACTAACCCTACTCAGTTTTTTACCTATATCAGGCACTATCACCTCTTTCAGTCAAAACCTGCTTGAGCTACAGAAAGACTGCAAGAAAGGTCTCTTTTTCTCTCTCACTTTTTCTCTATTAAGGCTGATTCAATATTGGGGGCTGGTTGCTAATAGCTTGTGCTATTACTTTGAATTGAATAAGCTCTATTTGCACGAGCAAATGTCCCTGGGACCATGCAGATTCTTGATTTTTTTACAAAATTTACCAAAGTTGAAAATTGCTCCCTGATGAAGGGAATACCTTGATGAAGCCAGTGGCCTCTGTAGTCCCTGTTCATTCTAATTATGTGAAACAGAGAAACATGCTTATTAGCTGAGACATCACTGCCTTCCACCTGATGAACTGAAAAACTTTCATCTCAGGCTGAGCCTGCAACTATTTTAAAGCCTCCTGGTTATCTGTGAACTAGCATACATGTTATTCCTGGAGTATTGATGTTCGAATGTCATGAGCTATTCTTCAAAATAAACTTAAGGACAGAAATAATATTTTTAACAAGATCAACTTGCACAGACAGCATTTGAAAGGTTAGCACCCCATTCAGCAGCAGTGCACCATATTTTAAGTAAGCATGGAACACTTCAACTTCCCAACACATCTAATAACTAGGAAAATAAGTATATGTGATCTTTCTTTAACTGACTTCAGAAAGTGAAGATCATAAAATTATTATAGAGTGTCATGGGTGGAAAGGGACCTTAAAAACTAACTGCCATGGGCAGGGACAACTTCCACTAGATGACTAACTGCTAAAATGTTTGCTGATGAGCATGAAATCATGAAGGCTGGCAGATGGAAAGGGAGGAGGCCTCAGGAGCCAGTGTGAGAAGGTAGTGCCTGCACTGACTGTGCATACACTGCCCCCAGACACTGCTGTGGTTTATATGAGAGGTTCACAGACTCCAAAGACTGCCTCAGGGGAAGGGTTGCATAGGACATTTCTGCTTTGTGCTTGACAAAAGCTAGCAGAAGCCAGCAAAGAGAGTTTTGCTTCTTCTCTGCAGGAATGAACCTGGCTTTGTGTCTGGGATGAGGGTAGAAGGAAGAGAAAAAATAATATCCAAAATATTTAACAGAAATACAAGCCCCGGAGAGTACAAATTTCTATCTGGAATGAAAGACATAAGGAGATCACAAGAGTGATGTAACCTGGTGTCCTCAGGTGAAATTCATTGGTTTGCTGAGAATGAGGCACAAAATGTTCTATAATGCACACAAAGCTCAGTACTACATCAGGGTAGAAGAGTGTCCCCACAGACCTCATCTACTGCTCAGCTTTTGCCATGGTGTGTTGGGACTGATTACCTTATAATTCCTACACAGATAATAGTTTGTATCAGTGAGTTCTACAAATTAATTCATCACTGCTTTACAGCATTCCTCCTCATTCCTTACCACTTACAATCCCAGGCATTGCCTCCTCCTTCCCAGCTCCCCACACTGTGATTAACTCCCATGGCTGCCGTCCAGTTCATGACTAGATTGATCACATTTTCATCCTGTCTTCATTTCCCATGCTTATTACTATGTCAAATAATTGTGGTGTTTCCTGAATTAATATTTTGCCAACAGACAACCCCGCAGAAAACACATATCCCCAGGTCTTTCTGCACAGATAGGTGCTGACTATTTAGAAACAGATGGGTTGGGGGGGGTAAATAAATACAGACATCCAGCTGAGCTTGTGGGTGACTTGGGAAAATTAGGCTATAGATTTAGTCTCTTACACTCGTATTTAGTTCCCTAGTTTTGGATAATATTAAATGTGTTTGCATGGGAGTGTTTCTCTGGAGCTTTTGCAAAATGGGTGCATAAGAAGTAAGATCACATAATGTTTCTTATACTTCTTCCTCGTGCTTCTTCATCTGATGAACAACCACAAACCCCAGCTGCCAAGCTGAAGAACATATCTTCATTTCACACAGCATCTGCCTGTCTGACATGTTCTTGGGAGCTGCCATATGCACTTATCTCCCGATATTTTGTCTTGGATGCAGTGTTCACTAAAGTCTGCTGTGGATTGCTCATCCAGTTTCAGGGCTACAGTTTCCAGAGCAAAAGCTCAGGATGCCTCTGCATAAGTCTTTTAATGGAGCGGTACGTCATCTTAAATTGAAATCAGAGGGTGCCTCCATGTTCAGATGCATCTGCTCCTGCTTTCCAGCTGCTTCTCAAGCTAAAACACATTTGAAACAGATTTCTGACAGCTCCAGCCTCAGAAACGTCTCGGAATAATGGGATTACACTAGCTGAAGTGACACTTTTGTTTTCAGTAGAAAGCACTTCCCAAACATCATTAAACACACTAGGAGAAATTCAGTCATAGGATTTCTGAGAAGTTGCCCTATAGAATTTTCAGATGGTTCCTTCTCTTAGCCACTCCCTTCCTCACTTTGCTTGGTTAGTAACATCTCCTTGTCAAAGCAGGAAAGCTGGAGGGCCTACAGGGGTGAAATGGCAGCAGCTTCCTTGATGTAACCACCTAACTTCATGACATGAGCATCAGTTAGACAAATTAGATTTTATTCTCCAGTCACTATGGGACTTGGTGAAATGCTTGCTATATGCATTGACTTTCCCATTTTAACCTGGTGATGGTCCAAATGTTGGCAATGTGTAGCTAAACAAAATATATGGGGCAGACCCGTGTATCTTGTGATGTATATATTTTTTATTTAATGCAATTATATTGAATTAAAGCTCTTCTCTGGATCTTAGGTGTATTCTTTTTCATATACTTCTAATTTGGGCTCATGGTATTTTATTATTATGCAACTAGGGGGGCAAACACTCCAGGCTTGTCTTATTAATTTTTTAATTGAGATCTGATGACCAAAATGTTGGAGAACCAGGCCTATGAGAAAGACTGAAGGGGTTAGGTCTTTTCATCCTAAGAGAAAAGATTCCAATACTTAGAGGACAGCTATAAAGAGGATGGAGGATCTCTTCACAAGGAACCGTATGGAGAAGGGACAATGGGTACAAATTTCACTAGAAGAAGTTTCATCTTCACATATGAAAAACTTTTTTTTACAGTTTGCAAGAACAATTATTTACCAGAGCAACTTTTCTAGGGATGTGATAGAGAGTCCATCTCTGGAAGTTTTTGAGATGTATTTGGACAGAGTGCCTGATAGTGTCACCTAGGCTGCTTTCCCCCAAAAGGTTAGATCAGTTCATCTTTCAAGGTCCTTTCCAACCTATAAAAAGGTTCTATAGTTCTTATCATCTACTCTGATAGTTTCACAGCTGAAACTGCAGCGGTTTGCCACAGATGTTTTCCAAAATACTATGGGACTGGGAAGAAACAGTTTCATCCCAGAACCCAGATAATGTCACACACCTGGGACTCTAAGGACTAAATAAATTATACTACTGTTCAGAGGCAAGTTGAAGTACACCATTAGCTTGTTTTGTGGGGTTTTTTCCTAGCTGATATGAAAAAGTTAAATAAGAAAATACTTGTCAGAATTTTCTGTCTAGAAGAATGGGAAAGTGTGACTCACATACTAGGACTCAAATCTCTTCTATAATGAAGTGATAGATCGTGACAGGGGATCTGCATACCTTCAAAAGAGGAAAACCATGTCATCCAATATAGAACAATGTTAAATTCCAGCTCTCTGGGGTCCAGGAAGAAGCTGGCAAGGAATTAAGACCTGAAAGTATGACTGAGACACTGTTCCTGAGCACAGTTGTTGGAACAGTGCTGTTTTAACATCAAGACATCTGCACAACATATTTTGAAAGTGTTCCAAAAGGTTCCTTCTCATAATGACTATTTTTTGTAATAATGAGTAATTATGGCAATGTGAAAGAAATGAGTAATTATGGGAATACTTGCAATTCTTAATCTCCAGCATAACTGGAAACAAAAAATATGGGTGCTCAACATAAAAGACTTATATTCCCTCTGCCCCACCCCTGAGAGACTGACTTAGTAAATATGGTTCCTCATATTTTTACAGACCTGTTAGATCTGAACCTTTTTCTGAACTTTCTGGTCTTTTATATTCAGCTAAAAATGCCAAACAACCCAAACTTCCCGTAAGCTCAACATGATATTGCTAATTGTTTTGAATTGAAGGCATTGAGCTGTCAGTACTTGGCTGAAGCACATCAAGATCATGTTGAAGAAGGCTTCTGAAAGGGTGGAACATCTTTAATAAGCATGTACCAGTCAAGCATACTTCTCATTCTTTTGCACCTGTTTTCAGTTGGAAGTGAAGGTCATGTCTTCTACCAGCCAAGATTAGCCAGTAGAGATAAAGGGAAAAAAGATCTCCTACCTATGTCCCAGAAGAAAAGGAGTTGTGCACATTTGCTGAAGAGTGGAATTCATTAGATGTGTTGCTGCTGGGAGCTTCTAAGAAACTCAGCATATCACTAAGCCCACACTTTCTGTTTAGAAAAGTTTGACTCAGACAAAAGTACAAGCAACCAGTTTTTCAGCAAATGAAGTCCTGAAAAGTCCAAGTGGTTCTAAGAGTTGAGCTATGTATGACTGAAAATGAAGATGCTACCAAAATCTCCCTGCATTTGTTTTAATTTGAAATTTTTATAGATAGTATATTGAGAATAAAATAGAGCTCTGTCTGAAATCTCTAGAACTTTGCAAACTAATGTATCCGAAATACAGAGCAGCACCATTCACAAGTGTGTTTATTAATAAATTTATTTTCCAAAGTAAATTAAGCCTCCATTCAAATCATGCAAAAATCCAGAGGCTAACTTCTGTCCTAAAGTTAAGGATGACTACTACGAGCCAAGTAATATCATGTAGACAGATATTCTCTATAATCTTACAAGTTCTCATCATTGTTTCACAAATCTCATAATATTTCTTACTTTATAAACCTGGTCTCTTTGAGTCAGGACAATGTAGCAAGATTTCATATTTCATTCCATTCATTTTACCTTAAAAACAGCACAGTTACACAAAAAAGAAATTGCAGACATAATAAATAATAGTAGCACTTGCAGAAGTAATAACTATGTGATCTCAATGGGATTAAGGAAAAGGTCTCACTATTCTCAGCAGATGATGGATTTTGAATTAATTATTTTTAAATATCTTTAGGTGTTAGTATGAAAGTAATTACATTTTAAAAATTGCTAAGAGGTTAAAAAAGAATTTAAAGAATAAAGCCCTTGAAGGAGGAATTTCTTAATGAACTTTATAGAAATAAATTGGCTTTTGCTAGGAAAGGATTAAAAAACAAATCCTAGTGATATTTTCTTCTCTCTAAAGGCAGAATGAACTGACATAAAAAATAAAGATGATTTGGAAAATGCTAATGTAGTAAACCCTTTTCCTTAATTCAAGGAATGACAGAGGTTGCCCTAATTTGGATACTTTGACTACAAGCACTATGTTTTAGTCCTTGTTTGCACAGTTGCAAACTTTTACAGCACCCTGACTTATTCAGTTAGTGCTTAGGGCAGAACAGAGTCCACTGAAGGAGCTGCCATATATTGTCTTTCATCAGTTCCTCTGCCTTTCCTTTGTCCATGTGGTACCCTCCAGCACTCACACTGCACAGTGACAACTCTAATTCAGGTTCCTGCCACTCTGCCTTGTGGAACGGACTCTATCAATGGAGGGCAAACTCTGATGCAAAATTGTTTCTCTGCTGAGTAAGTGAGAGAGATAGCGCCTACTGGGACGCGTGGGACCACCAAAGCATCACTGGATGCAAAATCAGGTCTTGCAAGGAAGGGAGGGGACACTGAATCTTCAAGATCCTTGAAACAATTTATTTCCATAATGCTGAAATGGTTCAACATATGGCAATTTATCTATAAAAGTATTTCAGTTTTAAACTTTGTGTCCTGATTCAGAAATGAAAATATTTTTATGTGTTTGCAAAGCAAAAATTTAGATGTCTTTGTAATTCTAAATCTAACCCACCTTTTCTTCCTGTTCTTCTCAGCATCACTGCATATAAATTTATCACCAATTAATAGCCAGCCACAGAGATGCCCAAAGCTTCAATGAGCTTTCAAAAAGATAAAATCTGAAGGGAAGAAAACAGCATTGTCTTCATATTGCAGATTGGGAACTAAGGCACAAAATGATTAAGTGGCATGCCTAAATTTATCCAGGAAGGTTTTAGCAGACCCAGAAATTGAATTTGAAGTGGCAAGACTGTTCTTGAAACCATCTAATCTTTTGGAAGTATTGCTAGTTTTGCAGCAATATTCCTTGTGTATCATATTAAAAGTCTTTAGAACACTCTTCCCACTTTCTGATTTCCCACACTCAGAGAGGATCAGAAGGAGTCATTCTCAATACAAAGTAGTTGTTTTGTTCTTAATTTCAGGACCTGAAAACAACGACACCAATCATACGAGTGAACCTACAAAAAAGAAGATATAATAATTTGCAGGATTTTGTCTTACATGATGAATGTGTGTTACAAGGTGAGTATTTCCAGTTTGGTCAGAGAGTAGGGATTAAAAGTAAACTCTTCTATACATGCCATGCTTACAAACTATCTCATGTCAGCATATGTCACATGTGCTGGTGGGCTGTTTCATTATTCTGACAGAAGCCACATATTATGTAAAGGGAAATCAAGAAGAAGGAGCAATATTTTTGTTTGGGGTCATTGGTTTAGATCACACTTTTTGCAAAACTTTTGTAGCACCACTGTCTTGAAATAGTCCCTTCCAAAAAGGCAGGAAGGATCTCCTTCAACCAGTAGAAAAAATTGATCACATTTCTCTCCTTAAAAGCAGCAGCCAGGGAATGCTTTCCGTTCCCATGCGCCAGGGTGTATGCAGAGAGTGAACTGGTTTCAGCTGCCTTATCTTCTGCGCTATAAGCCCAAAGCCAGGAGCTGAGCTGACCTGGAGGCAATATTCCTTTCCTGTCCTTCTGCAATGGTACATAATCCTCACCTAGCTGCTGTTCTTGGGTTTATGCAGCTTTAGAAGTTGCAACACATGCTCAGAGGGGAAAGAACGCTTAATGAATATTAAAAGCAGGTAATTAATTTTTCCTGTATGTTACTCCCAAACAGACTTTGCATAACATCCATGTAAATTATGCATAACAGCTTTATGAACTGAACTTTCCATTTGTATGGCAGACAAGAGGCACCTTCTTTTTATCAGTGTGCAGGGATTCTGTTTAAGTTTTGGAGCAGATAGAAATTTTGCAATATTTCTAGAAATGTTTTATTTTCCTTTTAAACTAGGCATCTTTTCTTACAGGTGAAAGTCTTGGGAGAGATGATTTTATTAATCTTTAAATCATACAGAGGTTGAAGTGGGAAAATCAAAGCCTGATTTGCTGACTTGTACTCTTCGTTGAAAAGATTGCCTATTACTCAGAAAACTAAATTTAAATAAGGATTGTTACAGGTAGAGAATGTAACAAGGCAAAGCAGAAATCTTTTTCCAAGGAATATTTTTTTATCAGCTTCTCACTAAGGATAAAGAGGGGAATATTTTTGATCATTTGTTCAACTTTACACATAAAATTACCAAGTCAGCTCTGCTCCCAAGAAGTAATAGATTTTTTTCTACACGTTATTAAATGTTAACACTGCATTTGTCTACTTGTATGTGCCCACAAAACCATTTTTATAGAAGACATTACTTTGTTATTAGCCCTTCAGAAGGAGCAAAGCTAGTACATTGTAAATCCCCCTTGGGACACCAGGTCCAGTCTGCCTGGAAGCACTGTATTGGATCTTTTCTTCTCCCTGGGAGTCTGAGACAGACATATGGTATGTACCAGCATATTGTGGAGAAGAAACAAAACCTCCCTCTCATCAAAGTGCATGTCAAACTTGAGTGGAGTGTGCTTCCTGGAAAATGGGCTGAGTAAAACAGAAGCTCATTTATCTTCCATTTGATCCTGACTGCAGCTGGGATCTATATCCATTACCACAATGCCTTAGTCACTTTGAGACTCTGCTAATAGTGTAACTCGTGTCACCTCCCAAATGACAGCACAAGGCACTCTGAATAGTTGAGGTGACACACTGTCAAAGTCCCCCATGTAAAAAGTACTAGAAAACTGTCCACTCCCACCTGGAAAGAGATGATATCTACAATTTGTTTCTAAGTCAGACTATGTTCTGCCTCCCATCTTCAATGAGAAGACTTTTTTGCTCTCCAGTGTGTGCTTTCTCAATACTATTTAACATTCTGAGAAATACAAATTAGTTCCAATTTTGAAACCTTTGAAATTACAGAATTGGCAGCAGCTCCAATACTTGTGTGTAAGAGGGAGGGAAAGTGGGAAGGGAACAATACGGTTTCAGTAACACCATGCACATCATCCTGTCTTCTCAGCTTCTCTCATTTAGAGAATATAAACATAGTTTTATATTTAAATAATGAACAGCACAAACACTACAATATTTCCTCCCTTTTTAAAAAGTCCTAAGACAAATTTCAAGGGCTGTTTAGACTGGGCAACTGAACTATAACAAGACATCTACTTACAGGTTTTTTGCATAAGAGTACAGAGCAACCAAGAAATCTCCAATTCCCAGAGCACTGGGGGACAGAACAAGGTTGTGTCTATGTTGTTTCCATCTGATGACAGTGGTTATGCAAGGTTTTGTGCCAGGAGTAGAACTCAAAAACTCTCAAGACAGAGGGCATTTTGCCAACTACATAACCTGGGCTCTCTATGGACACTCCACACAGATTTTCCTCCTGAGCTGGGTCAGACCATAAGTAAAGCTTGTGCACAGCTGTGTGTATCTGCTCCCAAACAAACTCCCTTGACATGATTTTGGCAATGTGAAAAGACTTGAAAAGGCAGGCATGATTTGAGGATATAGCTGGAGTACTGTAAGACGTTACAATTGTCATAAAAGCTATGACCTTACTTATCCACATCCTTCCAGAAATTCAAGTTTTAAGAAAGGTTTTCAGGTTAAAAAATGAAGAGTTAGAAATGACTGGAAGAGCACAGAAGTTAAGATGTAAAATACAATTTGCTGTTTGTGCTCAGATCACTGCTAAATGGCTTATCTACATAAGATATCTAGAATTTTCCTGCAAACTGAGTTTTTACAACAATTAGAGAAAAATAAATAAAATTATTACCTGTATTTTTAGCATGCCATTTTAAAGGTTAATTTGTTAGAAAAGTTATGCAAATGATGCTTGTGAAACATAAGTGCATGAATCATGTTCATATCCATTGTGGGAATCATGTAACAGGTATTTATGAAAAATTTTCCCCAAAGACTATTAAAGTCTTCGTGTCAAGACCCTTGGTTAGCTCATAAGTGCCAAATTTTACATATACAAACATAATAAATAAACCTGAAGATGCGAGCAATATCTATAAGTAGATATTCATTTGTGCTATTCAGAGATGTTCTATCATTAAACAGTATGAATATTATATATAACATAGAAAAAATACTTTGATGACATGAATTCTCTCATTTGCAGTGAAATGGAGCATTTCTGCACTGACGAATATATCACATATAAGTTTCCCCAAATATACTGGATTTTTCTGAAAAGAGCAGCTATATTACTCTCTAGAGAGTAGAGTCATCGTTGATTTCTGCTGCATGGAGCCAGTAGTTCAAAATTATTTATACTCCTGAAGTAAACGCTGCCTTCAAATCTGAAACAACAGAAGTATATAAGGCATATGACTTAAAATAGTACTCATATTTTCTTTTCCACAAATTTAGACTGCATTGTATTGATGATACAGATGAAACGGCATGGTATGTTTTTCCCAAAAATTGTGTGTGGGGAAAAATGCTTCTCACAGATACCAAAACTATACAGTTTAACCTAGCAGTAGCAACCAAAGTGAAAATGATGAAAATCTAGTCCTTCTGAGATAAATTGATTCAATAATTCAGAAATACTTTATTTCTATTCACTTGTAATTAGAACTGAGCAAATGAAGGGCTGCATTCACACATATTGCCAATGTAGACAGATTTATTTAGCCAAGAGCATTGTAGTTCAATCAGTCTGAGACTCAGAAATTAAACCCAGGGTTTAACTCTGGCCGCACAGTACTTTTTCTCAGGTTGTTTTCCCTTCCTAGTTACTGTCAATGCCAGTGCCACAGTGCAGAGAATGCTGAGGTGTGTTGTCCTGTGCCTCCTTCTGTGGACTACTTCCACGAGTTTCACTCAGTGAATCTAAAGGGTAAAATCACTGAAACATCATGGGAAATTGAATTCCAACCTACTTACTCCATGAGGCACAGAAGGAAATGGAAAACCTTCCTGGACACAGGACCTCACTCACTTTTTGCAGAGGAAAATCTGAACTTACGTCTCTCCACAAGTGAATTGGCCAATTATAAAAGCAATGCAGAAGTTATGGACATTTTGAATGTGGATCTTAATTTCTCTGTCATTTATTACCAGTTTCAAAAGAGAACAACTTCTTTTTTGTTTTTCTAATGTTAAAAAACCTGATGAAAATAACTAAAATTATTTTATTTCTCTTACAACCAAACATTTGTCTCCTTTTAGACATTGAAACAAAAACCAATCAATTATTCTCTCACTTCTAGTTAATGAAGTCTCTCTTAGAGGATTAAGAAAATTGCCAGCAAAATTAGCTGCTTTTCTCACTGTATGATGTGGATAGGATGGCAGGTAAACAGAATTATTTCTTCCTCCTCGAGGTGAGGTTTGAAGGATATTAGCAGATGCTGTGTATAAGTTTGTATCATAATTTTGCATGTCATAACCATCTCCCTTTTGAAAAAAGCAAGATTTAATTTGGCAGAACTGTCAGTCTGGCAGCTTTCATGAACACTAAATTATTTTAATTTTAATTGATTCTTTGTTTTAGATTTTATAGCATTTAAGATAATAGAAACATCGAAGCTCTAAAGCAACCATGGTTCAATAGTATATGACTTTCAACTGGAATACATTTCAGTTCTTATTTTACCTAAGTTAGTTCATGCCTGACTGCTCAGTTTCCTAGCAGAAGTAACGTGCAATAAAAAGGAATTAAACAAAAATACAATGTCTGATGGTAATAAGTGTTAGAAAATAATATTCATGATAGAAAAGGAAATATCTCATATTAAAGTTTGTTTCTACTGGCAAAAACAAGATTTCAATTAACACATAATTAGTTATCCATTAAGATATTCATATATTTGGCTTTTGAGTCCATTGAAATTGAACTAGAGTATGTCTCCAAAACTAAATGAAGTAAAATCAGCTTCACAAATAAATCCTGCTGAATATCTTCAAATTCTTATTTAATAACTGTCGTATATAGACAGTAGACATTTTTGGCTAGTTAATCACTGAATGGAGCAAGTACAAAAAGAGGCAATCTATCTTTTTCATTCTTTAAAAAGAGATAAGGTCATGAAATGCTAATTATTAGAATGTTTTAACTATTTTCCACTAGAGAAACCACATAATGTGATTTCCACTGTTCAGAAGTGCCATTTGTACATACTTAATGAGAATGTCAATATATAGAACATGACTTATTGTTGAAATGCTGGAATTCACAGTAGATGCAAAACCGTTTCCTTAAATTAAAAACAAAAAAATACAACCTCTAGATTAAGAACATGAATTTACAAATTATTTAGTACCAGAATTAATCCCTCCACTCAGTACTTTCAACCACATCTAGCATGCAGCATGAAGCTTTGTGCCCTTCAGTATAGAGCAGATATTCATGAATTGGCAGGAGATAAGTGAGGGGCCCCCAAGCTGATTTGGGCTGGAGCAGTTGCCCTGCCAGGAAAGACCAAGAGATCCAGCCTGGCTCATCCTGGAGAAAGATGGCTCTGTAGAAAAATCCAACAGCAGCCCCAAGTCCCTACTGGAAGGTAGTTGAGAAGGCTCTTCGGCTGTGCATGGCAGTCAGGTGAGGAAGAACAAGCACAAGCTGAAATGAGACGATCACACTAGATATCAGAAAAGTCATTTTGCTCATGGGGACGGTAGGCACTGGAACAGGCTGCCCAGAGAGCTTGTCCAGTCTCTGTCCTTGGAAGCTTTCCAGATCTGACTGTGCAAAGCCACTTGGGATCCTCTCCTGCTTCTGTTATCCTATAACCCTCTATGAACCTGGACAAAGCCACTCAGTGGTCAAATTCTATTAGAGATCAACAGCCAAAATAATTTTCAAATCAAACAATAAATCAAATAAGAAACAAACATTTTTCAGTGAAGGAACCATTAATCTATTTATCCGCTAAGATTCTGCCCTTAGCTTTTTATCATTTTCCTCTTACTATTAATTTTAGTGGCATCATATAAATTGATAAACTTCCAGAGGTGCCTTCCAGCCTGGATTTTTTGTGCCATCATGACTATTTTCTTTTGTCACCTATGGTCTGTAAAATGAGTGCACGGTTGGAATCTGATGGAATCATAGCTGAGGCTGAGTCTGAGTCTGGAATATTTTCTAAAGTCCAGTTCGCAGAAATCCTGTCAGAAACTTGTCACAAGACTTAATAAGCAAATTAGTGGGACAGAAGCAGCAGTAAACCATTAGCCAGTGGCCATTCAGCAGTGAAACACAATATGCTTCCCTGTGGTTTGCACCACCTGTTTCAGAGAAGGTTTTTCAAGAGTGATGTCCCACACCATGTAAGAGTATATAAATTCAATTTTATTCTCCGAGAGCTAGAACATGCAGTTCTCCCTAATTTATATGAGGGTTTGTGGCTTTTCAACATAATTAAATCAAAATATTTATTTGACCCATATATGATCTGAGAGCCTTTACCATAGATTTTCCTACCTTTGTAACAAATGGAATGATCCTCTCAAGGAACTCACCCAGACAGCACATAAATGGGACAGTCAAGAAAATGTTACCTGATGGTGATTTAGGCATTAAGGCTTTTTTATCTAAACTATCATGGAAGAAATACACTAACAGGCAATTTTCCACCTTCACTAAGGTGGAAAGACACATCAAGTGTCCGAGACAGAACCATAAACTTGAAAAATAATTACCCTTTTTTATTATTAGAATTCAGTTCTTACCAACTATTTAGAAGTTTTCCCTGACACATAAGGAAAAAAAATACACTGAGTTTCTAACTGCAAAGGTACCTGCTTTGTCTTTAGTATGAAAACAGTAATTTAGGACTACAGTCTTCAAAGCACAGTTCAGGGAGAGATGTGTAGAGACACAACTGCCTACTGGTGTGAAAAAAATATATGCCCTCACTACACTAGACCTATATTAAAAATGCATGTGCCATTTATTATCAAGACTATCAAATAAGAAAGGCCCAGTTGCAGACAGCTTGAAGATATAATCTCATACATAACAGAATCACGTGGGCAAATGCACTAGAGGAGACAAACCTTTTCAAAGACATTCATGATGTTTGCTGCAGCCTTAGATGATCTGAAAGACAGCAATCTGCATGCATAGTGTCCCAGAGGAACATGACCCATCTGCCCCAAGCAGTAACTGTCCCATATGTTCCTATATATACACATAATGGGCAAACTAATGTGTGAAAATCAAGCCAACTATGGCCTTAATATGACATTTACTGCCATCTCTACTCTAAAAAAATGAGCTGTTTTCCTCTACATCTCTCTCTATACTCTCTTGCCTATGATATTTTTTGAACAAGTTATGTGATAAAAGAAATAAAGTGTTGCCTGTTATGCTCTACTAAGGAATATAAAATATTTTATCTTGTTTGTAAGTAATTTGCAAGGGGGGGTTTGTTTTCAGCTGCAGAAATACAAAATAAATTTAAAAATTCCCATTTGCATCATAATTACTAGCACAGAAGCACACACACACACCCAGAGTCCTAAACAGTAATTCACTACTAAAGAGAAAAGAGCTATGAAAGTCCTACAGTACCTCCTGCTATCACTTACTTTAGCTCCACTGCCTTCTGCATCCTGAAGAATGGTCTTATTTACCTACATCTTAATCCCTGGTTTCTGAGAAATCCTAATCAAAATTGCTATCCATTTGACTGAAGAGAGTATTTAGGGATTTGTCTCTACATCTCCAAAATTAGCAGGGACATCACTATCTGAGCAAGTTCCTCAACCATACAAAGCTAAGCACTTCGCTCTGTCTCTGGAGTGTTTTCAAGAACTGTTACCTACAACAAAGGACTCTCATGGATGTGTAAAAAAACCCAAAATATGTGAGGAGTTCCATGGAGGGAAAAAAATAGAGGACATTTCAAGGCTTACTCATTCCAAAGAGCTTAGAAATGTTTTCTAGATTCTAGGAAAAAAACAAAGACTTTTTACTTTGCCTGGTTTTAGTCTAACATCCAAGGCTGTTCTTTTCTGCATTGTTTATATAGCACTGATCACATTGGTGTTAAGAACAGCAAGAAATGTGAGGACAAAATGGCCATAATACTATGATTCACTGGCACTATATCACTCATGGTTTTATTTTCATAAAATATTTTTACCTGAAAAGCACTTGATGAGAAAAACAGCACTTAATGAAAAAAACTGTAGATGGTTTCTGCATCCATTTCATATTTTTGAACTGAATATTGAAAATAATATTTGGCATCTTAAATCAATGCTGAAGCCGTACTCCAATCATTTGCAAACCAGTATCAGCTGTAATAACCCAGATAATATTTTAATCCATGAAATTTGCAGAAATGGCATTTAAAAAACAGGCAGATAGAGATTTTGCAGTCAGAATTGACTGAGGAAGTTACAAAGCTTGGTCACCAGATAATGTCTTTTGCAAGTAATTTTCAATAAAATGCAAGGTCCAAGGCTTAGTGGTAAGGAGCTGTTAGTGTTTTCTTAAGGAGTTGTTGATTTTTCTGTTCCCCATAAGCTTTCTTGGACTAGAAAATAATTCTCCTACTCCAACTGCATGCCATTTCTAAGAAACGACATATGGCTTCCATTATTTTATCAAAGCTTTGTGCTTGTGGCAGTGGCAAGGCCACCAAGCTGAGGCGCCAAGTTTTGCTTGTTTTAAAATATTGCTGCTATCAGCTCTGCAGTTAAGAAAATTGGTGTACTAGGATTTCCAGGTAATACCTTCTCAGACCTGGTAAGGCCTTTTAGAGGATGACGCAAAGTGGTTTGGGTACTGTAAAAAGCTTTACAGTGCAAAATGACATGACATTCCCTTCTCTTTGTATTTTGCAAACTTCCATGGCAGCCAGTACACTGGGAATCGAGGAATGAAAAAATCCCACTTCTCCAATCCCCCCATTCCTCATACTTGGACATCCAACAAAGCTTTCTGGACATCTGGCAATAGTTCTGTCAAATTGCAACAACACATATTGAGATCCATGGTACAACACATAATAATTCTGAAGCATTTTGAATAAACTTACAGTCACTTAACACACCACGTGAGTTGCAAAGTAAACTTTTATGTGTACATCTAGAAAATCTTAAAACGTGCAGATGGTGCTGTGCAATATACAAAAGTGCAGTAAGGACTGATGCATTCTGAATGGATCCAGGTATTTCTCCCTCCTGGTATCTCCCATGCTTTTTTATTTTTACCCAGGACTTCTTTCAGTCATCCAAACCAGACTCCTCAATGGAATAGGTGCAGAGTAATATATAGGAGACAATACAGTGACCTCCCACAGCATAATCTTCCTTGAGAGCAAAGTGATTTTTTTAAAGAGAAATTGTCTCTTGTAGGTAAAAATTTTCCTCCCAGGCTGTTCCCAGGAAGTACAATAATATCTTTGGCTCACCATGGGCAGAAGCAGAATGCCACAAACTTACCCCAATTTTAAAGTCTTCTTTAGAATCCAAATACTGTATTTCTGTAACAGTGTTCTTATAAAATATTCTGTGGGATTTCACTAATTGAACCCAATGGAAAAGTAGTTCCCAGAGCTTAGTTCTCACTAGCAGATAATTTTTGTTTCAGCCAAATGTTTTGCCAAACCACACAAACCTCTGTAACATTATCTAAGTATTTTTAAATTAATGGGGCAAAGGCAAACTTATTAATAACACGTCATCTTGCATGTCAGCAGCATGTTCCCATAGAAGAGGCTGAGGCATCTGACAAAGCATTGCAGAAATCAGCAGTCTGCCCCAGCATGTTCAAGGTAGGATGCCTTGAGGAAGGTGGGGGAGGCAAATACCTGCAGTCCACAGTGGGATGTTTATTTTCCCAGAAGCAGCAGCAGCACCTGCTAAAGAGCCAGCATCCTTCTCTCCTAGTGCCAAAACACAGGCCTGAGTGTGGCTAGAAAGGGTTAGCATGGTGTCGTGGTTTAACCCCTGCCAAGCAGGAGCTGAACCCACCTGGGATTTCAGGGGACTGGAAGACTCAGCAAAACATATCCTCTAACTGCTGCTGGTTTCAAACTTCAGGGTAAATAAAATTCCTTGCCTTATGTCAAGTGATGATCTGAGCTGGCATCCCTTGGAAGACTACTGGACTTCTGAATATAAATAGAACAATTTTACTGCTTCCCACTCATATTACACAGATGAAAGTCAGTAGATATACCTCCCTCCAATCACACCCTGTGGTGAATAAGTGTCCTGTTTCCCCATTCAAGTCATTGCTTCCACTCACTCACTGGTGCTTCAACTTTCCTTACCAGTCATATTCCAAAGAGAAGTGTGAAAAAAGGCAGGCACCAAGTGAACTCCTTCTGCCATAGCAGACAAAGGATACTAGACAATCTATATGTGAAAACAGCTAAGCACTGCATTTGACACTGGAAAGTGTATGAAAATGCATGGAAGTCACCCCAGTAACGTAATGGTAGTCTGCATTTCTGATTTCAGCATTAGACAGCCATGAGAAGTAGCCTTCCACCTTTCCACTTCCAGGAGGCTTAAACAGATTGTCACACTCTTTTTGCAAAAAAGTGTTTTTGCTTTAAGAACTATCCTGAGATGCATGTAATACTGCTTTAAGAAACCATCTATTTCCTTTGGTTGTAGTAATGCAATTTTCAGATCTCCATGTGCTCCCTTTGTTTCCCTGCTCTGTATGCTATTGGTTCATTTTGAAATATGCACTCTGCTGTACCTGAAAACCTATTGGTGTGTACCCTTTTGCCAATCTTCCCTTCCTTCTCCTGGGACTGGCTCTCAGAGAGCCAGCCCCCGCCCCCTTCCTTTCTCCTTAAAAGCCAGCGCCTGGGTCTGAGAGAGGGTCCATCTCCGAGCGGGTAGCTCCTGCCCTGTCTCTGTCTTTCCTCCCCCTTTCTCTTCCCCTGCAACCCCTCTCCCTGTTACCCCAAATAAACCTCCCTGCCAGAACAGAGATGAGTCCAGGTTTGTTCTTTTGCCTCACTACATTTCCTAATAGAATTTCTGTGGCTGGAGACCCATGCCACACTAAGTGCACCCCGGGGGCCACCCGGCCCGGACTTGGTGGAGATACGTGCCGGGGAGACCTCGTTTTGTGAGGCCGCCACTTCCTGCCATCCCCCCGCAGAGAGAAACATCATTTGGTGTACCAGGAACTAAGGCTGAACTTTCAGAGACCCAAGGACTTTTCATTATGTGGAACCAAAAGACTGGTTAATGATAAATACTTGTGGTTGATACAGCCTTACCATGACACGCTAAAATTATCAAGCAACACCTGATGATCTATTCTATATTTCATTGACTCCTTTTTCCCCCTAGCAGAGAAAGACTTTTATTTTTCCAATTGGTCTATTTTGGAATATTGTTCTGCCAGCATTTCACCTCCAAAATAAGCATGTTCCCCACCACAAACTCTTTTTTTCAGGGTGGGTGCATAGGTTTTCAAATTTATCCCAGTTACAAGGGGCATTTACAGATTACAGCCAACATTGCTGCCAAGCTAGAGGCAACATAGTCCAACCAATTCTCTCCTTTTAAGAACCATCCATGCTCTCCTGCAACCTAGACCAGGGTAATCCATTCCATGTGTTCCTAGGTTGCATCCAGACAGTCATATAAAAATTAGGAATGTAGAACTCTCTTCTTTCTTTTTTTTTAATAGGTGAAAACACAATGCAGGGGAATGTTTCTACCTATGTGTCTCTATATTATTTGAACTAAGTAAAAGATTACTTCTCAAGCTTGCTAAGGTAACCTTGACACACGCACATCTGAGCAAAGATTCCTGTGATGTATCAAGTGCTGACTCTTTATTTAGCAGACATGAAACACAAGCTTTGAAGGTCTTTGTGCTGGTCCTAAAGCCACATGAGTTTAACAGATGAAAACACAGGGGTGTCATATTCTGTGGAGATCAAATTTAAATTAATTCAATGTATGTCATGCTCATGTCCTTATATCTTACCTTGTTGTGATGTTTCAGATTAATATCTGTGCTGGCATCATATTTTTGTTACAGCTCTGTGAGTGCATGGGGATTCCTGACAAGATCTTCTATTTCAATACCTCCTCAGTGTTTCCCAGCATCAGCAGGAATAGGATGCACATCTTTCTCAGAGGCAAAAGCTCCTTCTACAGCTCTCAAGAGTGAATTGCCTGCGACACTCACTTTCCTTTCAGCGAATAAAGGGGCCCATCTGTGCATTGGTTAACTCACAACACATACCAAATACCTGAAGCTCCCTGGCAAGAGTTTTCAAGGATACTGTTGGATATGTTTCCCTTATTTCCACAGCCCATTGCAATAAGGTTTATTCCAGTGTTGCAAATGTAGGTTGTTCTTTTCCAATACAAATATAGGTTGTTCCAGTTTTATATCTATAAATTACCTCTTTTTATAAGCAAGATATACAAGAATGCTAACTTTTCATAGATACACTACAATGTCTCATTCAACCAAAGGCTGAAGGTCTTGCACTTAAAACAAAACAAGGTAAATAAACAAAACAAGGTAAATAAACAAAACAAAATAAAATTCCTTTAAAAAGTTGTTTCTTATAAATTTTGGATTTTAAGTACAATCATATAAGGGCTGGTTTTATTCAATTTTGGTGTCATAAGTATCAGAAATTTCTCATGAAACCCTTTGGGGCATTGCAAGAAATCAAGAAAAGCATATATGAAGTGTGTCAGATTAAGTGTCCAAACTTTGCCTGGTTTGAGTGCTGAAATTTTTGAGGTGTGAGTAACCACTGATATCCATCCTGATGCTATTTCATTGCATTTACTCAGCCATGACTTGTATCTTTCTGCAGCATCAGCAACAACAAAAAGAATTTTTGACAGTATTTTGGAAGTCCCAGCAGCCAGGGTCATGCTGTTCAGTGAGAGACTCCATTGCTATATTGGAAAGTGCAATAACCATCTGCCTCCAAAGAAAACAGTGACCTGCAGAGTGCCAGCAACCTCATATTGTTACAGCTTGGAGCACTCCACCCTCGTGGGATGCACCAGGTCTGAGCTGCAGAAGGGAGGGAGTGAGCTAGCTATGCACGAAGAGAGGCTCTCATCAGCAAGAGGCCAAAATGAGGCAAAGAATCCTACACAGGAAAGCCAACAAAATGTATATGTTTCCTCCTTTCAAAAGGCCAAGCTATGGCAAATTTTCCTCATGGGTACTGCATCTCAACCATTAGCAAGGCAAGCCTCTGGGATAGGGGTCTCATGAGAAGGAAAAAGAGTGCAGTTGTTCTGGAAAAAAACACATTATGTGGCCGGATTAAAAAAAAGCTGTGCTTCAGCATTTTGGCCAATACAAATGGCAGCTCGAGAAGTTAGTGATTAAATTGCAGCTTAGGAATTTGTTCCCAACTATCAATTATTTAATACTCACAGCTTGGAGAAATATGAAACATTTCAATCATGCTTCTAGCTAGAAATAAGCAGCCCATTAAAGCAGATATTTTCGAAACAGTGGAGTTCAAAAGAAACTCTTAAGGGAAAGTGTTATAATTACTATCAAAATGGCAACTGCACATCAACAGTAAAGGGGAAAAGG
This sequence comes from Grantiella picta, assembly GCA_013397955.1. Lineage (NCBI taxonomy): Eukaryota > Metazoa > Chordata > Aves > Passeriformes > Meliphagidae > Grantiella > Grantiella picta. The sequence continues at coordinate 722,146 of VZRM01001859.1, read as the reverse complement.
TTTCCTTAATATGCAAGAACTAATCTGAGCATGTGCAAAGAAGGGAGAGACAGATGGCTTCTATCACCACAAATAGAATAAACTGGCAAAAATTATCACCTACAGAGATTGATGGACTCAAAATGAACTGATAGCTTTCACATATAGTAACTCTAAGAGTGAACAGATAGTCATTTCACATAAAAATAAGTCTCCCAGACAGCAAGGCTAGTAGCTTTGTTAGCGGGGCACCAAGCAAGATTCCAGAGCTGCCTGACAGCGTTACAGTGATCTTCTGGGTGATTTGATGTGTGATGTAATTAAGTGATACATTATCACAGCCATGAAAGAGTAAAAAAATTTTGGCTTTGAGATCTCTAGCTCCTGAACCACATTATAAGGCCAGAAAGGAGATTTGGATTTGGGGTTTTTTGCCGGTCATAGGCATTGGCACATTATATCCCCTTAAACGTTGAAAAATATTCCACTACCTACACAAGTTTTTTTTCTGGCAAGGATAGTTTTCATATCATTTAATAGAGATGCATTAATATACAGCACAGAACCATTGATTCCTCTAAATATGCAGGAAAATGAGTGCAGTATTTTTGCTAAGCATCTAATAATAATGTTACCCACATAGAGAATGAAAAATTGACAACCTTTACCTATAATAACCATCCATTTTTGACAATAGATAAGAAATAACCTAAAA